>CALNHX010009344.1:0-50789 GCA_940337035.1 Agriotes lineatus
ATATATATATATTGTGAGGTAATGTAATAAATACATTTTTATGAGTGGTCCAGTTCATTTGTGGAGCAGTATGGTATATCAATAAATGTATACAGAAAGCTTACTCAAGCCTTAAGTTATTATATCCTGATAAGCAATATTTAGTCACATTTTTCATATTGCTGAGCAATATATTCCTCTTGCCTCGACATAGAATACAGCGTGTTCAAAATTCATGTTTGAGATTTATTTATATATACGCTGTGTGACCACATTTCACACAATATATCTGAAGAAAACTGGCTAAATATGGAAAACAGACGTTTTCTTTGCACAGCTTGCTTATATTATACAATTATTTTTCTAAAAAACCCCATTACTGAGATAATAAGATAATAAAATTCAGTACTGGTGTGCATAATTTAAATTTGAGGATCAAAGGCTTTATCATACCTTAACATAAAACAATACTTTTTGAGAAGTTACTTTAAGTAAAATTTTTAACAATCTGCTTGACATGTTAAAAGCCTCAGCACCGCCACATTTTAAAAATCAGCTGTGAAAATTTTGGACAATGATAGTAAACATGCTTCAACACAAGCCGGTACTGTCTACTAATAGTGTAATATCTTGATTGGTCTGCTTCGAGATCTATAATCAGTATTATAGTTCAGTTTTATTTTAAGTCACTTTGTTTTGTTTTATGAACGTAATTCGAATACTCTTAAGTTAGGCACTTATTTAAAACAGTCGTTATAAAAAATAGATGAAGACACAGTTGAAGAACAGGATATTGCCTGAACTGCGACTTATGATTCCGGTGACATCAAATAGAGTAAATTTTATTTCATTACTGTGTTACTGTATAATTTATTATGTAATATTTATTTGTTCATTTATGTTGAAACTTACCTGTGATGTAGTTATCGGAATAAGGAATAATAAATAATAATAATAAGTATCTTGAAATGAAAATGGAAATAAGTCGTTGAGTGCTGACAGCTGAAAACAACGAACTAGTAGTATCAAACTGTGAAACCAATAATAAAACTCATGGTGGTGTGCAACAAGTTCTAGCTAGTAGCTACAATATTTTTACCTTATCCTAATATAGCTAGATAATCCATTCTTAAAATAAGTTTGAAAAATATGAAAGTATGTTTATGTGACTGCGCTGTTGAAACCAGCAGGCGTGCTTTAAGGACTTTTCAAGGTTACGCAATTGATTGGTTCAAATAATGCAGGGCAGATTTTTTGTTTAAAAAGCAGTCATAATAGGCTTTCAGGAGGATGCTAAAGCATTATATACGATTATTTATTATTTATTTGTATGAACAGTTTAGGTCTTGCTAATAAAATAAAATTGTGTATAATAACAAATAAAATAAAATAAATAATAATAAAAATGCAAATAGTTTTTGCAGCGTATTAAGTTTATATTTTTATTGACATTTTTAATGCAGTTTAAAAACTGACACTTTCTTTACAAATATATCGTTTTTCGAAACAATGTCGAAAAATGAGAAAAATAATAATTTCAGAATTAGACATCTACACAACATAGCTTAGCCATTTGTATTATCTCTTTTGAAAGATGAGACTTCCTATTAAGAGTTTACCAGGAAAATATACCAACATGAGACTCTGATAAATCATTGTAACTTTATCTTTTATTGGGTTCTTAGACGTGTTTTGTATTTATAAAAACTTATTTCGACATGTCGGCACAGAATTTCCGGCTACTTTATTAAAGCTAGGCTGAAAAAAACAAGACTTGTAATTCACCTAATTACTACAGTAATATACTACCTATTACCAATAGGTTTTGAATATGTATAGTCAATAACAATTTAGCAAGAGCCCAAACAACGATTGCTATTTAATATTTTTATATAGGTATAAAGAAACCTAAAAACTAAAAATGAGAGTGCTTTTAGTGAAAATTAAATGCGTATTTGTAACGTTGACAGGGTAATTAATGTAAGTTGAACATCCATTTTATTTCTTAGAGATTTTGCAATTTATCAACTTTTCAACAAAAATCTCTGCGTTCGGCGGAAAACGCGACGCCGCATTTTCAACTTCTCCAACCCTATACTCCGCATCTTCGCTACCCTTTCTTAAATTGGATAACGCAACGCCCTCTATAGGCGACGTACAAATATCAGCAATCGTAAAGAAAATCCACCGAGAAAAGCGATTTATAAATAACTGCGTTCAAAATTAGTCCCTCTTATTAAGCCTTTTTAAAGA
Organism: Agriotes lineatus; assembly: GCA_940337035.1. Classification (NCBI taxonomy): domain Eukaryota; kingdom Metazoa; phylum Arthropoda; class Insecta; order Coleoptera; family Elateridae; genus Agriotes; species Agriotes lineatus. Next base: position 2,233 of record CALNHX010009344.1, read on the forward strand.
TGTGCATCCAATGAATCTGATTAGCAAGTGGCGTAGTAATAAATGTCACAGCTACACCTAGATAATGCCAATATAAGGAATTTTTGTAAATTTCAGTTCGAGTTAACTGTGTAGCTTTTAAAATTAATAGTTAATGTTGACATAATTCAAAAGTGTGCAATTAATTAGAAGGGCAGGGAATTTTTTGTTTTGGGGCATACAGTTTTTTAGATACATGAACCACATGTTTAGTATCAGGTAATTTAGATTACTGTATGGGAACGTTTGAATATCATTAAGCTTTTCTGTCCTCTTTTACCTATTTATAATCATTTGACAAATTCTTAAGCAGGAGCAAGTTACACACAACCTCACTATCTTATAAAAACAGAGATACTAATGCTAGTACCAAATTACATCTGGTAATATTTCACCATGTACCCATCAAGGTTCTTGTGTTTCAAACCATGTGAATTGACTCTTGCACCACGCAGGGTAGTTGCCGCCCCGACGCCGGCATGTCTGGAAATCGCTTTTCTGTGCGAAGCTTGTATTAACGTGGTATCGATTCACTTGGTTGAATTGGAAAAGAGGGCTTACCGTAAAAAGTATGCTTGCTGTGTCCATGTTCATCTTGATACATGTCTCTCCGAGCGGATGGTGTTGGGTATGTAGACGTGCTGATGCTATCATGTCACTCACTGACTGGCCGGGTTCGCACGCTGCGCGAAGCCTGCGCCATGGCGCCCGCCTTCCTCTGGGGCGTCGCGTGACGTCAGGCGTGCGCGTCGGCCGACGTCACAGCGATTTCCCAGGTATGGTTGAATGTGCGGATCACGATTGTTTGCTGTAGAGGCGGTCATGGTTTTTGACCACATTTGCCACACTGCTGCACCTACACTTACCTGTTATAAGTAAAGAGCTATACGTGATAAAATAAACTGGGCTATTTCTAAGCTATGTAGGTGACCGTTTATCGAGTATACACGGTTAGAAACTTATCACAGGAGTTTCAAAAACCGTAATGAATACAGACATGATTAAATTAGAACACCGTTGGTCACTCTAATTCTGAAGACCCTTAAAACATTACAGCTTGGCTGTGGATATATACTATCCAAAAACCAACATTTTTGATTTTCGATTTTTTAAACAAAAAGAAATCTAAACCCAAATTTCAATTCGTTTTTAAGCGTAATATTGGGAAACCCTTTTCTTGACAGAAAAATCTAATTTCTAGTACGTCAGAAGGAGTCCCTGCATTTCATTTCCAACTTTCTTACTTATACCTAGTTAAAGTAAAAATATCGAGTAGTAGCTGTCAAGCTATATAGCCAAGAGGAAACGAATAGACAAGGATAGTTAATTTGAAAAACTTTGTAAACTAGGTAGATTTCTACTTATTTATTCAGTGTGTTTACGACCTTTATATGGAAATTTTAAGGGATGACATATAATGAGTGATCGCCCATTCACTATTTTAAAATAAAAATTCAAGTTATAAAAGAGACTCATTTATTTACACCTTTTGTTGCTACTACTAACACTGAGCTCGAGAACAAAATAATAGCCATATAAATGAAGCATTTGAGAAATATAGCTGGTAAGACAAAATGGTACAAAATACGGAATGAAGTAAGAAAGATGCAAGATCAAAAGTACACACAGAAGAAGATATTAAAGAAACAACTGAACTGATACGTACACATATTAAGGACGGCTGCATAGAGAACATGCAGATGAGTAATGGAAGCAAGAAGACTAAAGAAAAGAAGAAGAGGAAGACCTAGGAACACCTAGATGGCACAGATAGCAGAGATAAAAAGAGTAAGGGAAACGAGACCAAATGAAAATATTAGCAAGTAATAGAAAATAATGGAAGAAATGAGCTAAAGAAGACACATAGATCGATATGAAAAGAAGAAGAATAGAAGACAAATCCCGAAAACTATCGAGATATAACTTTCCTCTGTCCACAATTAAAGTTATTGACTAAAATAATAATGTAGGTAACATCGTAAGTAGTTTGAACCCAATTAGTGCAATTGCATGAAAAATCAATATCTGAAAAAACAATATATGTAATTAAAAATCTAAGCACTGAGAACAAAACGTTAGATGGAGTCATTAATCACCTAACAGAAGAGATACTACAATACCACACAATAAGACAAGGTGATAACCTGAGCCCTATTAAATTTTATTTATTATTGTTATATTTTTATTTTATTTTTATTTTTATTTTGGTACTCAGCCAACAGCCGTTAGGCCAATTATATTGACAGAGTTAAGTCAAAATAAGCAGTGGGTTACAAAATGAGATATAAGAAAATTTAAATCGGATGCTACGCGGATGACTCCGTTATCATATCGGATAACATATTTAGTGCAACACTCTGCACGTGAACACTCTCTGTAAACGATAATAAATTTAGAAAGTACACAAAGAGTATACCTAGACAACTTGCAGCGTTTGCTAGACGAGGAACATTAACATATCCATTGACAAAACTAAAAGTCTCTCCATATCCAAAGAGCCTAGTCGATGCGAACTTGTAGTAAATAATTAATAAAATACTCGAATATTAATATTAAAAGTCAACCACTTTTTCGTAAATAACTCCATCTAGCGACAGAACGGTTAAAAATAGCCCCATATAATTTGACACCAATTCGATCAACACTGAAGTGGCTTCCCAAAACTGTAATAATATACTGGGTGTCCATTGAAAAAAAAAACATATTTAGTGCAACACTCTGCACGTGAACACCCTCTGTAAACGATAATAAATTTTAAAAGTACACAAAGGGTATACTTATTTTCTCGCCAAAATAGAATATTAATATATTGCCCGAGATGAGATACCCTGTATATAAGTCGGTTTAAAACGCCTTTCGATATTGTCCAATCCGCAATATCCATGCTCTTCGGTTCTTAGAATCTTCGGGTGTTAAGTTTCTATCGCTCATAGATATATGTATAGCTTTTTGCCAAACCAATCTGGGTGTTCCTCTTTTTCGACGTCCTGTTGTTTGTTATTCGAAAACTTGTTGAAGTAGCTTTGTTTCAGTCATACGCTGTATGTGGTAATACCATGTCAACTTTTTGATGTCTTTGTCGTTCATTATGCTTTCTTTAATACTTTTCTGTTGTTTGATTGTATCGTTTTCAATGTAATCCCTTTTTGAGATACTACTGGCTTAGGCTTAGAAGCGGCAAATTTGAAAATATTTATAGAAACGCCCTTTGTACATTCGAAGACAAAAGTGTTATACTGTGTTTGTATCATCTGTTAAATACCTTACTGTACTTTCCTCGTTTAAGAGACGAAGGAAGTATTGTAATCACGAATAAATCACCTTCCAAGATTTCTTCAGATCTTTACGTTTCAGAGTTTCAGAGTCCCTAGATGATGAAAAATCGGTTTTCTCAATTCCGTCTGTCTGTCTGTCTGTCGGTTGGCGGTATAACTCAAAAACCTTTTATTGGGGCAAGATGATATTTTGCATACACATTATATATGTACCTGGCATGAAACTGAGGAAATTTTAGACAAATATATATAGGGTGTATAGAAGAAGAAATAAAGAAAAGCAACAATTTGCACATAGCTCAGGATTTACCCCTGTCGAAAATGGGACCCAACAGATACAGCGTAAATGTTGTAAAGAGCTACGACGCTCGGACGCGAGAATTACTCCGTGGAGTAGCAGTGCCTTATTCAACGAAGCATCATTCGTTTAGTGGTAGAATGATCGCCTGCCACGAGGGCAGCCCGAGATCGATTCCCGGCCGATGCATCCTTTTTTTAATTTGTATTAACGAATCTCTCTTAAATTAGCGAACCGAAGCGTAGCTCGGGTGACTCACTAGGCTTTCCATAAAATCTATCCATTGCTATTTATTGAAGTACTTCCATACCTATCATTGTTTCGGAACCGGATGTCTATTTAAACAGTTTCTGATAACATGGGTTAGCCATTCGAAGTTTTTGTGTTGCGTTCTTCAACATCTCTGCATACATCCCGGTCCATTAGCTTTATCTTTTTTATACACATAACAGCAGTTTTTACCGTGTGCATTAAAAACCCTAAATTATTCTTTGTACGTGATTCGTTTTTGTTGTAGATTCCTCAAAATACTATTGTCTTGTCCCTTAGAGCAGATGTTGGCAGTGTTTCTTGCACTCTTTTGGTTTAATAATTTATATGTGAGGTTTGTCTTTTTCTGGGTCCTATGAAACTCCTCACTTCTAAACATTTTTCTCCCTATGTATGTACTAATTGCTGGCATTTTTGTCCCATGTTATGTATTTATCTGCATTTATTAGCTCTGCAATTATCCCTTGGTTTCTTTGTAACTCGTTGATCCTCTTTTTTTTGTATCCAACAACCCCAAGTAAATCTGCTTTTTATGCTTACCAATACTTCAATTGCTTCTTCCACCACACCTTTTTATTGATTTTATTTTTCTGCATTCCGATCGCCTTTTTCGTGGACTCATATAAGCTTGAAATTCCGATATCATATATTTCGGTGAATGTGAAACCTTGTGTGTTCAGCAATTTCTCATGTAGTCGTCGCTGATGTAATTGTATCGAACTTTCATTGACAGATAGATCTAAATTGCATTTTGGGAATTTAGGTGTACTAGTTACGTCAGCCTCTTCATCTCCATTGACTTTTTTGAAAAAGAATATAACTTTACTTTTACAATATATTGGTCAGATCTCAAATCCACATAGAACCCGTATATTCCTTTGTAATATTTATTGATGACACAATCAGTGAATGTTTTTAAATTACGTATTTCCTGGATTTTTTTCGAAAAACGATCTTTTCGTTAACATAAGTATTGTGATATTCTGTCCATATGATTTAATGTTCAATTTCAGAGTATTCTCGTCAATCACTTATGGACGTCCACAGTAGCTATACATTCTCCTCTAAATAAATTTCAGTTGTTTCAGGAACTGGCTTCCTCAATTTTTCTCGCTTATCAGTATTACTTCCTGCTCTTACTTGAGCCTCATCTAAGGAAACGACATCTGTAAAGAGGTTTACACGGAACGAAATTTTCTCGGTGTAATGCGAGGTAGAGCTATAATCTTTATGTAAAATATCGTCTTCCCCTAACAAATACAGGGTGATTATAAAGTCTCGATCCATTTTAATGAACACGAACCCGCAGAGACATGAAAATTTTCTTGTACATCGCGAACAGGATGGGCAGACAGAAACTCTCGCTGTACCGAGCCGAACGCACCCGATTCGCTCCGAAAAACAACGGAAACTCCACATTTTTAAACAAACAAAAATCGTGGGAAACAAACATAAACATATGGTTGTAAACAACTAACAAAAGCTTCTACCTGCACATAAACATTCGAAATGTTAACTTTAGAAGAAAAAACAGCCGTGATCAATGCTTGATCGAGAGGGTTAACTTATGAACAAACTCGAGAAGAGTTTATGAGGAAATTTCGAAAACCTGGTCCCACAAGAGCCAATATTCGATTACTTGTAAACAAATTCCAAAGCACAAGGAAGTGTTAAGGATGAAATGCGTCCAGGAAGGCCATCCGTATCTGCAGACGTAGTGCAAAATGTTCAGCAAGCCATTGAACGAAACCCTTCTACATCAACACGGCGAATCAGTCGCGAACTTGGTGTTCCACAACCCACTGTCGGGAAAATTTTACGTTTCACGTTAAATAAACGTGCGTATCATATCCAGATACTTCATAAACTTCATGTTGAAGACTATGCAGCTCGTCAAGCAATGTGCTACGATTTACTTGAGGCTTTCTTTCTTTCTCCTTGGCTCTACAGTCCATTTAGGACCTTGGCCTGCTCAACCACGGCTTTCCACTCTTTTCTCTCTAGCGCTTTCGTCCTCCATCTCCTGACATTTAGTTTTCTGAGGTCTTCTTCTACTTCGTCACCCCATCTCTTCCTCGGCCTGCCTCTTCTTCGCCTTCCGCCCTCTACTCTGGATTTGTATGCTTTTTTTTGGGACTCTTCCTTCTCCCATGCGCATCACGTGACCTAGCCACCCTAATCTTTGGCTTTTTATAGTATTAATTATGCTGGGTTCGTTATATAAGTCTCTTATCTCCTGGTTTCTTCGTACTCTCCAAATTCCCCCTTCGTTGATTGGTCCGTAGATCTTTCTTAGCACCTTTCTTTCGAATGTCTCCAGTTTACGTTTATCTTCTGCCGTAAGTACCCATGTTTCTGAGGCATACGTGACTGTGGGTTTTATTACGGTCTTATATATTTTGACTTTTGCAGATCTAGATATATTTTTCGATTTTAAGACAGTCTGTAATGCGTAATAACTTCTGTTTCCTGTTGCTATTCTAACCTTTATATCTTCCTTGGTGTCATTTTGTTTGGTCAAGACACTGCCTAGGTACTTAAAACTTTCTACTTCTTCAAATACATAGTTGTTTATTAGAATATTTCGTAACTGCTGTTCGCCATCTCTTCTCATGTACATGTATTTGATTTTCTCTTTGTTTATTTTGAGACCAGCCTTTCCTGCTTCTTCCTCTAGCTCTAAGAAGGCTGTACTAAGTGCTTCCCTTGTTCTTGATAGTATGGCTACGTCGTCAGCGTACGCCAAATACTGACAGGACCTGTTGAGAAGGGTTCCACCCGGGTTTCCTGTAATTGCTCTCATGCATCTCTCTAGCACCAAATTAAATAAAGTAGAGGACAGAGGGTCTCCCTGTCTCACACCTTGATTTACTTCAAAATCTTGCGATAGTTCTGTCCCTATTTTCACTTTGCTACGTGTATGTGTTAGTGTCATCATTACTAGTCTAATCAGTTTTTCTGGTATATTTAGTTTTTTAAGTGTGTCTTCCAGATAATCTCGTTTGATGCTATCGTATGCTTGTTTAAAATCAATATATAATTGATGTACGTCTGTGTTGTATTCGTAGCACTTCTCTAGTATCATCCTTATACTGTAAATATGGTCGGTAGTTGATCTGTCTTTTCGGAAGCCGCTTTGGTACTCTCCTAGGGCATCCTCTGCATAGGGTTGTAACTTTTCGGCTATTATTGCTGCAAGTATTTTGTATGCTATATTTAACAATGATATGCCTCTGTAATTGCTGCATAAAAGTTTATTGCCCTTTTTGAACACCGGGCATATGATGGCTGTGCTCCATTCGGTTGGCATTGTTTCGTGGGTCCAAATTCCATTTATTAGTTCGTGCATTTTCGTTAGTAGCTGCTCTCCGCCGTTTTTCAATAGTTCTGAGCTTATTCGATCTTCCCCAGGTGCCTTGTAATTTTTTTGCCTGTTAATTTGCGTCTCAACTTCTTGCTTTGTTGGGGGTTCAATAATTATATGGTGGTCGTCGCGTTGTTCTGCATTCTCATTCTCAACTGTATTCTCCTCATCGCTTTCATGATCCCTACTGTCTCCTTGTATATTATCATTGTCGTTGAGTTGTTCTTTGAAATATTCGGCCCATCTTTCTAGGATCTCCTTTTCTCCGCCTATTAGGTTTCCCTCTTTATCTCTGACGTATCTATATCTCGCTATAAAGCCTGTTTTGTTTGCTTTTATGTTTTGATAGAACCTTCTTATGTTGTCGTTTCTATGTTCATTTTCTATTTCTTCTAGCTTCTTCTTCTCAAAGTTTCTTTTCTTCCTTCTGCAGAGATTATGAGCTTCTCTTCGTTTTTCCTCATATTGTTGAGTTGTGTAACGCGTCTTACGTTGTATCATTTTTACTCGGGCTTAATTTCTTAGTTTGTGGGCATACTTGCATTCCTCGTCATACCGTCCATTTCGCTCTCTTTTTCTTGTGTTGCCTAGTTTGTTTTCTGCTGCCGTTTTTGCCACTTCTTTAATAGCTCTCCATTGTTCTACTGATATTATTTTTTGAATTGGTTCTATTTTTTCTGTTATTAGGTTGTTTACTTCTTCTTCGTATCTGTTTTTTATTTCTTCAATTTTAAGGTCTCTAGGTTGTAAGTTTTTGGTGTTGTCCCTTTTTGTTTCTTCTCGTTGCTTATTCTCTGCTTAAGCACCTTAATAAAGGTTAAAATATTTCAATCGCAAATCTAATTGCGGCCTATGGCGGAAACAGTCGTTAATCCGTCTCTGCCCGTTTCTCAAGGAATCATTTTAATGTAGAGTTTGCTAATGCAACGAAATATTTTTCGGAAACATTTGAATTTATAGAGCTCGGGAATAATCATGCAAAGACAATGCGAACTCCAATTCCAGCGCTTCTCTCATACCCACGTTCTGGTTACCCTCGAAACTTTCAGGAGAGCCACAACATATTCAACGAACCTTCAAGCAGCGAGTACAAGCAAGTGCTGGGCCTGATCAAACACTGCATCCTGGCGACGGACTTCGCCCTCTTTTTCCCCAACAAGGGCAAGCTGAGCAAGATCGTGCAGGAGCACTCCTTCTCGTGGATCAATTAGGACCAACTCATGCTGATCCCGGCGATTTCCATCACGGCGAGCGCCAATCCCTGTGACACGAAGGGCGAGACGGTGAAGGTCATCTTCGAGGAGTTCTACCAGTAGGACGACGCGGAGCGCGCCACGGGCGGCAACCCATGTTGGACAAGCAACAGCCCGACCCGCAGGCTGTGTGACAGGTGGGATTCCTCATGGGCATCTGCTCCCTCTGCTACATGCTCCTGCACACCCTCATCCCCGAGACCAAGCCGCTGCTCAGCATGTGCCAGGAGAACTCGAACAAGTAGGAGCATACAGGAGAAAGAGAAGGTTTAGTTAGTCGGTGGTCGCTCAAAGGACTGGCCGCTGTGAAATACGCCAACTTTACGACTTGGTTACTAGTTTATCTTCGCCCTTGTAAACGGGAGCTAACGAAACTATCTTGTTTTGAAATGGCGTTTTGTAACCATACCTTGATAATTCACTAGAACATCACACAACTAGTGGCGTAACTACTTACCCTAAAGCACCTCTATAATACGAGCATGCTTGTCAGCCATTTTGAATCACATCACAAAAGCGGCAAATTAAAAAAACTAGTTACTTTTCAGAAAATGAAAATAGGTTAATGTGTATACATTTGATGCAAAGCATAAAAGGCAAAAAACACAAGAAAACGAAGACAGCTGGCAACTCAAACACGAGGTTAAAAGCTAGAACAGCGAGAATAGATAATATAATAACCCACAGCGACTGAAATGTTTGACATTGTAGGGTTATGTTTTGGTTGCATCATGTAAACGCGAAAGTACTCTGATGCAGGATTTTATGCAACTTGTGCGACATGCGTCTGCTTGTATTATAAAGGGCTCTAACTTACCCTTGCTTGCTTTTGAGAGTCTTTTGTTATCGTAATACTCAGTATAGCTCGATTTCATGTATCTGTCACCTAGGGTGCCTTGATGTCAATTTGACGTATTTGTTCTTTATCAGGGTACGGACAGGTCATTGTCCCTCTCACTCTAAAGTACTTTAGACACGAAAACTAGAAAGAAGGAAACCTAACTCAAGTGGTGGGGGTGTCCCGAATAATGTCGAACAGAAAATGGCCGACCACAAGTTCAATGTAACCCGTGCAATAATGATTCGAGGTTATATGTTTCTTTGACATTGATTTTTTTACCGGATTAAGTCAATAAATAATGTAGACCATTGAATATTCCAGTTGCGATCATTGCTCGCTTCCATTCTCTATTGACTTTCCGCCTTCGTTCAACTCCGCTTATACACACAAGGTATAATTAATCATCTGTTTCACGGGTTGTATATATCGTGAGTTTGCATTGAACTTGTAGTCGGCCATTTTCTGTTCGACATCTAGCGATTCATTCCCTCCACTCAATTATACTTTTCTCTTTGTTCAATTTTAGTAACAACTACTTGACACTTGACACTGCTAAATTATAGATTATGTTTCATTGTAATGCGCGTGAATTAGCCTAACCTAGGTAATTTTAAACAATTTTGTATAATTTATTTATACATATTAATACCCAGTACTTCTCTTTTTAAGTACAGCAACCTTTTAAACATTTAGATTGTACAGAGTGGTCACATAAACAGAAGTTACAAGAATGCACAAATGGGTTGCAGCTAGACTGGTAGCTTATATAATTTTCAGATTTCATGGAATAACACATTATTTCTTTTTTATACAGAACAATAGAATACACCAACTTGATAAACGTAAACTAACAATGCTGCAGAATAAAGTGCATTGTATACTTAACTGTACTATGTAGACTAGATTATATGTTCCACACATTTTGTCATTTGTATAGATAAATAAATAAATAAATAAATAAAAATTCATTTATTGCCTAACAACTGTTGAATTATTTAACTAAAAATATATATATATATTGTACATGTATGTAAGTAAATATAAAAACAATGCAATAATAAAAATAATTAAAAAAAAACATATTCCTTAACAAAACCACATGTTAGTAGGCAAAAAGAACTGGTTCAGCTTGGTCACAAAAGGCAACCAGCTGTTCTCCCACCAGTCCTGCAAACATTTCTCAAAACAATGAAACAAAAATTAAGTGCACTCAAACTGTCCAGCACACCCTGCAGAAGAAAAGATAAAAAAAAAGAAGCACGCGCTTAGACTATGGCCAACAAACACACATTAAATGCAGAAGCAGTACATACACGCAGATTCCCTCACTAGCCTGAATGATTTCGAGGATTTCAGTTTCTGAAGTTTTACTGAACGTAAGTTTATGAAACACAGATGGCTTTAAATTTGAATTATAATAATTTAACAGTTCAGCGTCGGCACCCGAAGTAGTTTGTGTTGAAGAAAAGAATGCGTTTATGGCATTACAATCACCCAATTCAGGTGGTAAGTCCACACAAGATTTTTTAGAATTTATAACATTCATTGCCCTTAACGATGACCATAGTTGCTTAGGATTTTTGTTTTGAAGTTGGTATGAAATGAAAGCCTTTTTCTCCTTCCTTATTGCAAAGGTTGTGTAGTTTCGTAATTGTTTATATGAATTCCAATGTGCGGGAGATCTAGTGCGTTTGAATTTAGCATGCGCCTTGTCGCGCAATGATATAAGAAGTTTAATATTTTCCGTGATCCATGGTTTATTTAAAGAACTATAAGAGTGAGTGATGAAAGGTGCGTGTATGTCAAAGATCTTAATCAAATTTGTCTCAAGAAAAGCAACTTTATCATCTATATTAGGCATATCGAAAATATAAAACCAAGGAACAGACATTAGATCAGAATTAAACTGATCCAAATCGAAAACTTTATAGGATCTGAAACAAAAAGACCTGAGTGTTTCAGGTGGAGAGTCGACTGGATAACCACAATATGTAAGACTATGATCTGCAATGTCATGAACATGCATAACCCCAGACTGGACTAAAACCGTATCGTTATAGTACTTTATGTAACTAGTCGTCAAAGCAAGGCTTTAGGGGACGAGTCGTAATGTTTCCGGACGAGGCGGAGCGAAGCGCAGCCGAGTCCGTAATATGAAGATGAGTCCTCTAAAGCTATTTGAGGACGTGTTGCATACAACGTTTTTTTGTATTAGCTCTCCAAACATTATAATATGAAGTTTCAATTACCATTAACGCGGCATTATATTAGGAGGCCGCGCGAAAATGTATTTTTCGCTCCCCAAACTGGTTACTTTGGAAACTGTCTAGGATCCTCAAAATGGCCATTTAGAGGCCTTGTACTTAAAGTCGTCGTGACAACTAATGTTTGAGTCCGCTAAAACGTTGCCATGACGACTTTAAGTACAAGGCCTCTAAATGGCCATTTTGAGGATCCTAGACAGTTTCCAAAGTAACCAGTTTGGGGAGCGAATACAAAAAAATGTTATAATATAATCTAGTAAAGAGATTGAATGTTCGGTGATTCTGGTAGGTTCTGTTATTATTTGGTGTAAATTGAATGACTCTAGAGTTGAAGTGAAATGTGAAAATTGAGAAGAATGAGTATCTAAAGCGTTTAAGTTAAAATTTCCCAAGCAGCAGAACTCTTCTGCCATAGGCGTTGTGTTTGATAAAATGTCTTCAAAACTGTTTAAAAAGGACTGAAAATTTTGTTTTTTGGTTTCTATAAATTACGCCAATTGTTAATTTAAAATTATTAGTTTTTAAAACGAACCAGATCTGCTCCACGAGAACCCCAATATCTTCAAAAATTATGTCATACGCATACTTTGTTTTTAAATAAAATGCAACACCGCCGCCCACGCCTTCTCTTGGTAAGTGATAAAAATTATAACCATCAATCGCTAACTGTTGAACATCAGAATGACTACTTAACCACGTCTCCGAGATGCCCAAAACATCAAAATCGTTATCCAGTACTAAATTTTTAAAACTATTAAAATGGGCAGTGAGGGAACATTATAATAAAATTATTTATAGAACTTCATCTGCATCTGTTACTACTTCAGTAAACTTTTTGTGCTAATAAAAATCCGACGCACTTTTTATTGTAGAGATTTGCAATGCAAAAAAATTTAATTTTTATCTTACTGTTACAATGCCAATATGTTTAACTTTCTGTACAAACGGCTGGACTTTCTCGACCACTCTTTTACTACCAACCAATGTTATAATATCTAAGTGTATTTTACTCTAAAAATGCCTTTGAAACTATTCATATCTGTAGACTGTGTGTACAGGCAGGCTGAACCTGTCGCCAGACTTCAATAAATTACTAACTGTATTTAATTAAGGACTATTAATTTATTGTAGCTTCAATTTTATTATTTACAATATACTGTGTCTAGTCAGAATTCCTCTTAAATAACCTTAACATTTCTATTTTCATACACGTAAGATTAGGATGTTAGCTACGAAATTTTAATGTGCGGAGACTTTCTGAACCAGCTGAAACGGGCCAATTCGTGCCACCTATATTTACATATTTGACACCTTTTTATTATATACACGATTAGTAATGAAGCCTGACAGTATGTGCTACTATGTCCTATACAAGTAGCAGAGCATTATAAGTAAGAAACTCTGCTTAGACGACCGCAAACTATAATATTTCGCATGTAAATTTATTAGTGCAACGTGCGAGAATGTTCGAACCCGGAAATATAATTCGAGAAACAAAGAACCGCTGATTCTAAACGATGCTGTGGCCCGCAAGTGAACTCATTCGCTCCCAAGTTAGTGTAGGGAGCGGGTCGACCTGTTAAAAGCGTTTTTGAGTGTTTGCGCGTGCAAACCGCCGAAGACGTGGGTTCTTATCCCAGGTGCAAGCTATTCAAGTGAAACAGCACATAAGTGAAGCCGCGGTGTTCCACCGACATTACAAGAATTTCGACATCAAGGTGTGTCGCGCTGGTTCCGAATCCTTGGTGGACGTCTTGAAATAAGGTTAGTTCCTGCTTGAAATCGCGCTACGAAATAAGCAGTTAGCAATTGTAATAAATAATTGCACAACTGGCGGCAATGTGTTTGCGGTCCAGATAACGGGGAAGCACCGGCCACTATCACGTAGGCATCACGTCATTTGATGATTCGGCACCCAGGGGCTTCAAACAGTGACGCGTCCTAAAAAATTGACAACTTTGCGTTCAAGCTATTCGTATGCACGGAATTATTTTAGACCTTGCGTTCGTGAACTTTGATTGTGCTTCTGAACTTTTAGGATCCAGTCAAGGCATTTTCCCATGTGCAGCACACAACTGCTTTTCGTACTTCTTCTTATGTATTTTTTTGTGTGCCTATCTATTCTTACAGATAATATGTATTCATGCAAACTGTTGGTTTGTTATTACCATTGGTGTTTGCCTATGTAAGTACAACATTTCAGGTGACAACGAGCTGTCTCTCAGCCGCACTGATGATGCTGATAAAGTCTTATAGCTCACCGACTGAATAAGCTAGCGAACCAGGGCATTGTCAAATAATTCAGTAGTGTGTATGGCTAGGCAAAGGGCCGTGTTACATAGCTTGCTTAAAGGGTGCAAGTTGTTAACCTTTCCATTTTAATGTATTGGGCACCCCTTGGCAATGTTTGAAAGTGTTAGAATAAATATTGTGACACAAACATTTTTTTATTTTAATTCACTCCATGTACAAAGTGCCGATAAATGTGCTTCCCATGCTTTCGTGTAAAAGTATCTAACCAACCGTTTTACTTACTGGAATGTTTGTTAAGAACAAAAGCAATAGCAATATTCAATTCATGCAAATATAAAAAATTCAAATAATTAAATGCGATAAATTCAAGCTAATTATACACCATTGTGATAATATAGAAATAAAAGTCCTATACAAACATTACGAAAAAGGAAATTATTTACGACTGAAAAAATAAGCATCTAATATTACATATTATGAAAGAGGTAGACATTGTAAATTTACTGAAGGCATTAAAGAAGAAAATGAAAAAGAATGGCTACAAGTATAAGGCCTGTCAAATCATAGAGTAGGTATCAACGGTAATGTTATACAGATTGGTGGTGGGTAATGTGAACATACAAACATCGTTTCTGCATCTAATTGTAAAACGTTTACTGAACTTTGTATTCGTGTCCACAATTCGTCTTCAATGTTTACAGGTCTAGAGTATACCATCTCTCTCAGAGTTTTCCATAAAAAGTAATCTAACAGCGTTAAATCAGGCGAGCGAAGTGGCCAATTTGCAGGAGCATCATTTCCTCTGCCTAATCATCGAATTCGAAAATTCACATTTATATTATTACTAACATTTAAAGTGAAGTGTGAGGTTGCACCGTCGCGTCTTGCATAAACCACATATTTTGCCTAGTAGCCAGTGGAATGTCAGCCAATAAATTTGGCAAATTTACTCGGAGGTATTTCAGGTAATTTAAATTATTTAAACGAGGTGGTAAGATAACAGGACCAATTTATTATAAATCTATCAACGATTCCTACCCATAAGTTGATTCTAAATCCATGTTGATAATGCAAAACCTTCCTTGCATGCGGGTTTTCATCACTATAAACATGTTCTTTATCTAAATGTGTCACACCTCTTCTTGTGAAACAACAGTAATCGGTAAATAATTTTTTTATGGAAATTTTTCTCAAGTGTTCGCCGTTCATTAATGAATCAGCCTAGTCTTAATTCTGGGTCGAGTGGGAAAAGCTGTTGTATTGTCTGGAGGTGGTATGGTTGCAGCAGCTGTTCACTTAAAGTCCTATTTATTAAATCCCTCCAATTTCGGAACCAAGGCATCTGGTTTTCAAACTCGGATCATCTTCAACCCGTTTTAAAATATCTTCAACTTCAGGTGTCCTAATCGTACGATACCGTCCATAATCAACAGTTGAAGGAGCAAAACAGCGAAGGTTTGGTGGTTTGCTGATTTGGAAATTTTTCTCTGTATACTCTCACCGACTTCCGACCATGTCTTTGACTATAACCATAAACTAATACCACATGTCTGTCATTTCTGCGTAAGTGGAAGCTAAGACCATTGCGAAAAATATAAAAATTGAATGTTAAATTTTAAAATTAAACCATAAGATTAGTCAAATTGAGTTATTTGACCATACAATTTTTTAACTAATGACGATACCGGTCCGTTGGCTTTAAACATGCTACAAATTTTTTGGACCTGTTCTAATCCCGAATAAAATGTGAAGGAAAGCAACGAGTTTTAGTATGCAACATTTAAATTCAATTATCTTAGAAACAGTTGCTCGGAGCGACCCCTATCAAGTATACCTTTTTTGAACAAAAAATGCCAGTAAATAAGAATTTTCTGTTAGAAATTTAATACATCGAGGCATAAACAAGTTATGAAGCTCTCTGCAATGTTCATTAAAACTGCGATAAAATCTCGGTTTCTCATAAAAAAAAACATTAGAATCAAATTTCGTGCAGATTCTATTATTATTAAGATGAATATTAAATTAAAAGTAAAAAAATATATAATAACTTTTGACGCCCTGTATTTCGAAAACTATCAACTTTTGGACTAACATAAGTTGGAATAGATCGTCATAATTTAGTCTCAGAAATTTGTGCTAGCGTTTTGTACGGACTTTTTAGAGAAACTCTGCATATAAAAAGTAATTGAGTAGTTCATGTATGGAGAAACTTTACAACCAATTGTCAAACAGCTTCACGAACAAAAAACTCGTGCATTTTTAAAATAGAATCCATTCATAGTAAATGAGAACAGAAGATAAAAGGATATCAAAGGAAATAATAAACAAAAACTCGATAAATCTATAAATGGAACCAAAGACAACCCTGCTAATATCAATCTAAAAAACGAAGAAATATAAACCAGAATCAGGAAAATAGTTTAAGGTTTCCACTTCGACAACCTACACAGTAGTTAATGTTACTGAAAATGTAACTGATATAAATTCAAACCTTAAATCTTCGTTTTCAAGGTCGTTAACCAAACAATGACCTTTAAAATGCACTACATCGAAAAACAACATCCGAAACTACACAGAAATGAAAATCATGAGAAAAAACACTTTTGGTCAACCGACTTCTTGAACGTCACATTCGCGTTAGATAAAGTATGGCATATCGAACTACTATATAAGATCAAAAGAACATTACCATTTGAGTTTTTTGATATACTAAAGTCATACCTTACAGATCGGCATTTCCAATTAGATTCCAATCAGAGGTGGCCGTTCTACATCACACAGATTATCAGAAAATGTAAATAACAATAATCTTCGGCTAAGTAAAGGGTGCCTTAAGGTAAACAAATGCAAATATAATCGCATAACCATCACCCTGGTTCAACTAAACAGTCAAGATCTACCACAATATGAGAGTGCAAAATATCTTGGCAAACACTTGAACTAATGGCTGAGCATGAAGAACCCACAACTTGTGTTAAAGCTTAGCAGACTGAACTGGCTTATCGGAAGATCGCAGTTATACCGTAAGAATAAACTGCTGCTATACAAAGCACAGTTTTGTGTACTATCTAGATGCGACAGCAAGCTTTTTAAGAAAATCGCATAACCGGAAATATGGTGTCTACTCTAGTGATTTTCCGTTTTTTTGATTTTGTCAAAAACGGCTCTAACGTTTTTTTTTCATATATATTATTTTTATTACATTTTTAAGGTGTATGGATGTGAAATAGGTATTTTCCCAATTGAATACTTCTAAAATAGTTTTTTTTTATTATGTAGCAGGGAAGCTAACAACAATTTTTTGCCTAATAATAACATCACTGTAAAAGTAAGTTGTGTGCGTGTAGGTATCACACCAGATTTTTTTACCAGCACTATCATAAACCATGCGCCGAATAGTACACATGTATCGTGATTTTTTACTAAAAGCTTAATTTATCAAACACTCTCTGTAATAAACCCCATATTGGGGTCAAAATAAAGGAAATTTAAGGATCTATTTATTCCTATAATAAAACAGGGGGTGTTGAATTTAAAAAAATTGAGACAATATAGGTTGAAGATATTGAAATTTGAACCGGTATTTTGAACACCCTGTATTAAAATATCCTGTTTTTACGATACTTTAGTATTTTTTTATTCTACTATAGAAATATATAAAAGTGTGGAAAATGTGACTTTTTAAATGAAAGCTTGATTTAAAAAAAAATCTTGCACACGATCATAAGTTGTAAACGCTACATGCAATTTAAAAAATTTAGAGTTGAACATAGAACTATAGAGCTCTAATAGCCGTGAAGAAATACAAGGTGTTCCATTAAAAAAATTAATACTTTTTCGAGAGAAACTTTCCTGGGGCACCCTGTATATGTCAAAATAACTTTAAAATGTGCCTCCTTTAATCCCATTAAGATCACATCACTGAAACTTTCTATCTGAAAAAGGGTGAAGACGTAATCGGAAACCGGCGCACTAAATGGACACTTTGTATAATTATATATTCACCATTAACCGGTCCTCCCTCATACCATTTCTTTCCATTTTCATGTATTTTCTTTTTTAGGTATTTATTATTAGCCACTACATCTTTGCCGATTTCTGTAACCTTTCTACTATGTCGTTCAGTTCTCTCTTCAATCTTGCTATTAATATCACATCATCCGCGTATGTCAAACAATGATTTATTCTGTTGCCCTTCTGTTTTTTAAGGTAATTTTCTGTAATTACATCTTGGAGTTATGACCTGCTGTCTTCCACATCAACCTGCACGTCTCATAGGTTAGATCGCTTTCAATTTACTGCTGAAATGGCACACTGCTGACTGTGGTGCTGCACATTTTTCAGCGATCTGACGTTGACTACGGTTTGTATTGCCTTGCAAAGCAAGTATATAACTTTTTATAGGTTTTTTCTATGCATCTAAAAAATGTAACGGTAAAACACCAAATAAATTTCTTAATTTTCTGCCACTCATCTTTTTCAATTTTAAAACATGCACAAATGTAGTAGTAAACTTTACAAAGCAATTTTTGTACTTACTCTCTTATAAAATTATATTAATCGTTGTTTGTTAAATCTATTCTTTCCAGGAACACTTGCTTGAATTTGTAGGTTATACACAAGAATGTCTTGAATGTTCTTTAAAATACTTTTTGCTGGCTATTCAATAATTTTTAACCTTATACAGCCCCAACAACACTGTTTATGATGGTGGCTGCATACACAAACATGAAATTAACAACGACGATTAATTACAAATGGGACAGTAGTATGTATTTATAAGAATATAACTATTGAGTCTAATAAACTGATAAATATCTATAATAATTTAATAATATAAAAACGAGATTATATAATGTTGTATTTTCTTAATTACTTTGAGAATTCACATCCGGACAGTAACGCAATATTTTCAAGAAAATATTCATAGTGTGCAGCCTGAATTCCCCGTACGACAGCGCCCCCTTCAAAACAGAAATAATGCCTGGAACTGCAAACGCATCTGGTCACAGTATATTTAATAAATATACTGTGATCTGGCTGTGATAGAAGCTCTAGTCTCATATTAATCCAGGAGGCCGTGCACCAAAGGTTATAAGTTCCGCCCCTACCGGATAGATGGCACTATATATTTTAAAATAAATCGCGATATCCTGTCTTACCAGACTATCCTATTTTACCCGACCATGACCATCTATATTAAATATACAAGTACACTGTGGCCTGCACATAAGGAATAGAGATCCCGTATATAGTAACTTATATACAGGGACTCTAATAAGGAATGCAGTGGCTATATACAAGACAGTGTCTCCATTGGGATGTCTTCGCCGCTATTGGTCGCCGCGAATGTCCGCCATTAACAGGCAAAATATTTAGTTACTTCTAAGTTGTTCTCAAAGAGGTTGGTAGATAAGGAATAGAGTACCTATATAATAAGTAGGATATCTTATATAATAATAATAATAATAATAATAAATGTCTTTATTACTACAAACGAAACACACTAAAAAGAATTGAAATTTATAATTAGGGCGAGATTCAGTACATATGCCAGTTGAACACCACATATAATGACTAAATCCAAGCAACTAGCATACGTCTGCTCTTCCATCTAACCCCAAAGGTTTAAAGATGACAAACAGAGCAGCTAGAAATGAAAAATGGGAACAAAACCCAAGAGAAAAAAAAATTACACAATAATTGAACAAGATAACTTGTGAAGAAATAATTACCAATTTATGGTAACTAGCAAAACATAATATTAGCCAGTTAACAAGTGACCAAAATGACAATGACAATGACCCACTACGAGCAACCAATGAATTATTGTTTCAAAAAATAATTGTAAAAAAGAGCTTTTCTAAGTTTTTGACCAGTTAAATATCGAAGTTCATGCGGTAAGTTATTGAGAACGTTAGCAATGCAGTACGAGAAGGACCGTTTAAATAATTGTGTACGATGGCGAGGTAAAGTCAGAGTATGCTTATGCCTTAAATTAAGGGTATGCACGTCTGTTCTATATTTAATATTATGACACAGATATGGTGGAGATCTTTCCTTTAATAGCTTAACATAAAACAATACCGAATGTATCTCTCTACGATTTTTCATGTTTAACCATCTAATGACTTTAAATGTATGCTTGATTCGTTGAAACTTACGGATACCAAAAATAAGTCTAAGACACGAATTTTGTAATTTTTGAATTCTATTGATATCAAAGGAATTTATGCAGGAATTATACAAATTGTCACAATAGTTTAATAAGGATAAAACTAATGTATCACACAGCAAGATTTTAACAGATCTATCTAAAATATGAAGAGATCGAAATAAAAGTTTTAGAGCTGCATAACTTTTTTGTAAACAGATACTAATGTGATGAGTAAATCTCAAGTCCTCATCAAGCCATACACCCAAATTTTTAACCTTAGATCTGAAATGTACGTTATGGCCATTGATAGAAATTGCAGAAGAATGTTCTTGTTTAAACAGCTGAGCGTGTGCTTTGTTTCCAAAAATTATTCCATTAGTCTTAGACTCATTTAATTGCAAACAGTGGTTAACAGATGATTCATAAAGATTATGTAAGTCATAATTTAAAGCGGTTACTGCTTGATGAGATTCACCCGGGTAAAAAGACAAATATAATTGTGTATCATCAGCGTAATAATGTTGTGAGCAAGATAAAAAACAATCTGTGAAATTTGATATATAAATAGAAAAAAGTATGGGACCTAAAATAGACCCCTGTGGAACACCCGTGCTCACAGGTAAAAAACTTGATGTATTTCCTAAATATTTTACAGCTTGACTTCTGTTAAATAGGTACGACTTAAATAATTCAACAGAACTAATGTCTAAACCACTATATAATAAAATAGAAAAAAGAAGATCGTGATTAAGAATGTCAAATGCTTTCGAATAGTCGAATAATAATAATACCGTTAATTTACCTTGATCAAGAGCAGTCATTATATCGTCAGTTATTTTAAGTAGCGCAGATGTGCAGCTATGGCCAGATTTATATCCAGATTGACATGTAGGTATTATAGAGTTCTTGTTTATATGCGCTTGTAATTGTGTTGATCGCTTTTTCCAAAATCTTTGATAGGGTTGGCAGTACACTTATAGGTACTCTAATAAGGAACAGAGCCAGTAGATATAGAGAGTACCGCCATTCTTTGATCCGTGAAAATGCCGCCATCGCCGCCATTTTTGTTCCCATCAGCAATGACTGATTGAGCTTTGTCTAAATTATTACTTGAAATTGGCAAGACTGTAAGTCTATGTCAAATTCGAGGATATCAGGTTATGTTTTCCATCATTTTGTGTCAAATAACCACGGATATATATAATTAACCTGGATACCTGACTCCCTATACTTTATGTATGCAGCAAGTGAAGCACCTCTGACGTCACGGCGGTCATGATGATTGTAGGTGTAGATTTGAATTTTCAAATATAAGTAATGTTATTTTATTTAGATTTTATAGATTTGCAACAGTTATTTGTAACAGTAATAAAAAACGGCTTTTGTAATTGAAAAATATAGAAAATAACTTAATTGTAATACACTTTTTAAACCAAATTTGAATAATATACATTTATTTAAATATTAAAAAGAAACATTTTAATAAAAATATTTATTACATTTACTACAAACATAAATTACAAATAATCACTTATAAATTAACACTTAATTAGTATATTTAAGCACTTAGTCATTCTGAAATAAAATTAATTTAGTCAATTGATGTGGCTTACTAACTGGCTTTAACTTTTCTGTGGTATATTTTCCCAACGAAAAGAATCTTATTTTTAAGTATTTCTTGACAACTGATTTAATTAACTGCAGTTTATGAGGAACTTCAAAAGCTATCTCCGTGAAATCACAATCATGATGATTATTAAATATTTTATCATCAAATTCAAAACGGTTAACAACTTTATTTAAAATAATTTTTGCAAATATTAGCTAAATTTGCAGTATTATTACTGTCAATGTCAATACGTTTATTTATCTAAAACTCTTGTTTTACATGCCTACATGATATACATGATATGTATTATGCTGACATCTCCCTTGGTTTTGGTGGTGGTTGTCCTGAGGGTACTACTTCTGTAGGTGGTCTTAAGCTGCTTGTCTTTCTTAGAAACCAGGAATTTCTTCTGTATGTTCTGCCTTCGGGTGTTTTGATTTTGAATGATCGAGTTTCTGGTATTCTTTCTATGACTTCTGCTGGCAACCATTCCTTCTTGTTGTTTCTGTAGAGTATTTTCTCCCCCTTTTCGAAGTCTTTGTGCTGTCTAGACCCTATGTCGGCATACATTTTTTCTGCGTATTTAATTTTGTTTAACTTTTCTTCGACTCCTTTTATTACTTTAGGGCTTAATAGCTTCTTAGTTGTTGGCATTAATGTTTGTGTCATTCGACTCATGAGTCTTTGTACCGGTGAACCTAGATCATCGCGTGGTGTGTTGCGATGATGTAAAAGGGCTAGGTAAAGATCGGAATTTTCTTCGTTGCACTTGTCTATCAAATTCTTTGCTTCTTGTACATAGCGTTCCGCTAATCCATTTGACCGAGGGAATCCGGGACTTGAAAATCGGTGGTCGAACTGTCATTCCTTTCTGAACGTACTAAATTCGTCCGATGTATACTGTCTTCCATTGTCTGTTGATAATACGTCTGGGATTCCATGCAACGCGAACCATTTCTTCAGCACTTTAATGACTGTTTTGCTGTTCATGTTTGGTAGCCGTTCAAAGTCAAAAAATCCTGAATAACTGTCTGCAATTACTATGTAGTTTTTTCCTTTTAGGTGAAAAATGTCCGATGCTACATTTGACCATGGACGTTCAGCAGCTGTTTGCAATAGTAATGGTTCCTTAGTGTTATCTTTCTGTTTTTTCTGACACACTCTACAGTTTGCTATGTAGTTTTTTATATCTTTGGTCATATCATGCCAGAAGACACTCTGTCGTGCCATTCTTAATGTCCCTTCAACAGCTTTATGTCCGAGGTAACTGTATTTCAAAACAGTGATTACCATTTTTTTCGGGATTAACATTCTGTCATTCTTAAATGACAAACCTTCATAGTATGCTAATTGTTCCTTATAAGTCCAGTACTTTTGTATTTCGACTGGCAGTTCTGTTTTTTGGTTTGGCCAACCGGTTAAGATTGTGTTTAATAATGTTTGCAATTCTTTGTTGCTGCTAATCGCTTGCCTAACTTGCTGTGTTCTATTGGTTGACATTGGAATAGCTACGTGTATTAGCAAGTTATTTGGAATGTCCTTCATATCTTTTTCTTTTGTATGTTGACAATCCCTACTTAGTGTGTCTGCTATGAATAATTCTAAACCTGTTTTGTATTTTATAATGGGGTTGTATGGCATTACTTCGAATAAAATTCTTTGTAGTCTTGCCGGTGCTTCGTAGATAGATTTCTTGAATATTGCTTCTAGGGGTCTGTGATCTGTTTCTATCACTGGTTGTTTTCCCCAGATATACTCATGAAATTTCTTACACCCTACGAGTATAGCATATGCCTCTTTTTCTAATTGGCTATAGTTTCTTTGAGATTTAGTCAGAGACTTGGCGCAGTATGCTACTGGTCGGTCCTCCTGGAGCAACACTCCTTCTACGGCAGTGCTGCTGGCATCGACTGAGAGAACTACTGGTATTTTAGGGTTGAAATAACCTAGAACTGGCGGTTTTTTAAACACTTCCTTTATTGCTTGTATAGCTTTGTCTTGTTGGTTATCCCATGCCCATTCACTTTCTTTTTCTAACAGGGTTCGTAGTGGAGCTGTTAGTTCTGCTAGGTTTGGAATAAATTTTGCGAGGTACGTTGCCATGCCTAGAAATCGTTGCAATTCCTTTACTGTCGTTGGCGTTTTCAATCTGTTAATCGCCTCTACCTTGTCCGGGTCTGGGAGTAGACCTTCTGCTGTTAGTAAATGACCTAGGAATTTTATCTTTTCTTTGGAGAATTTACATTTCTCTTCATTCAATTTAAAACCCGCTTGCTTGAACCGCTGTATTACCAGCTTTGTTATTTGCTCTAGCTCAGGTTTGGATGCTGCGTGTATTAGTACGTTATCCATCGAACACTCAACCCCTTTTATATCGTTTAGTATGCTGCACATTATTTGCTGAAAGACCTCTGGTGCTGAAGCAAGACCAAATGGGAGTCGACAACACGTGTACCTTCCCCAGGGTGTTGCAAACGTTAAGTACTTGGCTGTCCTCTCCGTTACCTTTATTTTCCAGAAACCTTTTCTGCAATCTAGCAATGTGAACCACTTAGACCCATGAATACGGGTTGATATCTCTTCTAATGTTTGTAAGGGATAATGTCTTTTTTTAAGATTTTTATTTAGCTGTGATGGATCTATACAAATGCGCATCTTTTTGTTTTGTTTGACTATTACCATTGGCGATACTGATGGTGTTGGCTCATTTATGGGCTCTATTATTCCCATTTCCGTCATTCTATTCAATTCGTCTTTTACTTCGTCTCTGATTGCATATGGTATTCTGCGTGCCGGACATATTTTCAGTTTTGGATCATCGATTAAATCTATTTCATACTCGTATCCTTTCAGGCAACCTATACCTTTGAATATTTCCGATGACGGTGTATACGTTGAATCTAATCTTTTTATTAGACCTAAATTTACGCATGTGTCCTTTCCCAGTATTGGTTGAACCTTTTTATCTACTACTAGAAACTTGACTGTTCTGTAGTGATGTCTGGTTTGGATTTTTACCAAGCTCTCGCCTGCAACATTGACTGCATGATTTGAATATGTTAACAGTTGTTTTACCTTAGATGATTTTAGTTTTAGGTCTGCTGCTTCAGCAATGCATTTTGTGATTACATTGCATTGAGCTCCCGAATCGAGTTTGAATTTTACCTTGCACCCCTTTGGAAGTGTTACAGTTTCAAACCAATCATTACTTTCTTCTTCAACTGATTCAAGTGCTGAAACGTAGAGTACCTGTTCATTCTTATCCTCGTCATCTAGGTGGTTTTATTTTGAACTGTTTTTACTTCCCTTGCTCTGCACATCTTCTTAAAGTGTCCTCGTCTATAACACCGTTCACATTTTTTCTGATATGCTGGGCAAGACTTTTTTCCATGTCTTGTGCCGCATCTTCTGCAATCGAATTCTTCGTCCTGTTTCGTAACTTTCTTCTTACTTTTATTTTTTAGTTTCACTGCATCCATTTGCGGTTCCGCGCTTTCGTTGATGGTACTTAATTGCTTTTTTGCCTGTTCATTTATCCTGCAGATGCTTATTGCTATAGTTAACTCTAATTTCGCTTCTTCTAGCAGTCTTGTTCTTAGGCTATTGCTATATATACCACAGACGATCCTGTCACAGAGCAGGCTGTCTTCAAGTACACCGTAACTGCAATTCTTTATTTTTCTGCGTAGTGATGTTAAGAAGTCATCGAACGCTTCCTCTGGACCTTGTTGTGCTTTATTGAAAATGTAACGTTCATACGTGACATTTATTTGAGGTACAAAGTGTTTTTCAAATTTGTTTTGTATATTAGCCAAGTCTTTTACCTCGTTCTGTGCCCATGTAAAAGTGTTGTAAATGACTGCGGCTTCGGGACCAATTATTGTCATAAAAATTGCTACCTGGACATCTTTAGGTTTCTTTCCTAGACTAGTGGCTACTGCATCCCAATCAAACTGTTGCTTCCAAACCTTCCAAGACGAGGTCATATCCAACTCGCTGCTTACTACCAAACTTTTAGGCGGTCTTAATGTTACTCCGTCATTCGTTTCATTTGGCATCCTAACGCTTTCTTTCCCTATTTTTACAAATTTACTTGTAAGGGTTTCGGCATCATGTCAATGTCAATACGTTTATTTATCTAAAACTATTGTTTTACATGCGTACATGATATACATGATATGTATTATGCTGACAGTTCATAATCTTCGGAATGTTCTATTGGTTGTTCTATATCGATATGCAAGTCCACGTCGTCTAATTCGACCACGTCCACAGTATTTAAACAAGATTTGCCCTGGCAGAAACCACACATTACTGAGCAATGCAAACCTGCTTTACGATAGCTACAAGCTACCTTACAATCTTTGGTGCATTTATAAGAAACAAGTTTTAGTAATTCTTGGGGAGCTGCGTCTTGTACAGTAGAAATGGGCATTAACCCGTTCTTTGAATTTCTCCATTCCCCGTCTAAAGCTGATTTTTCGTTTCCATGCCATAGCTAAATTTGGTTGTAAGTACGGAACGAATGCAAGCGAGCTGTGTCTTTGGTTGGTGGTAATGATGTTAGATTTGGTAAACTTTTTTTAATAGAATGTACGAAACAGTGGTATCTATGCTTGTTCAATGATTCATACATAAGAAGATTTTCCCCTGCCTGTATAATGCGGAAACAGTTACAGCCACTAAATGCGTGTAGAAATAAAATGTTGTACATAACAAATTCAAATTTATATTATGGGGTGCACACATCCGGCTCCGAGTCTTTCTATTGGCTGGCTTCAAAAACGAAATGTTAGAGCGAGACTGATTCAAGGCGGTAAGAATTACCAGTAAATCAGTGTCTTTCCCTATTATAATTACCGATTTGTAGTGATTTGATTCTTCAATGGCAATGTTGACAATTAAGATAGCAGCATCGTCGGCAGCCTGCTTGACTCTGAAACCTTCGTTCGTTAATCGTTTACACATCTTCGAGATCATTCGACATTTATTCCTCTCATTTGACAAGAATTTCCCATGGGATACAGTTGCTATCATTTTTTCATCAAAATGTATTCCTGCTGATGAACCAATCTTCAATCGGTAAAGTCGCTCAGCAGTCTTGGTGCTATTTTCTGTAGTATCCTCCGGGTAGTCATTGAAAACTATTACTGCATTAGTTGAGTCTTGTTACACACTCGACGTATTTATCTAAAATCGCACAATAAGATTTTTGTTGATGCCAGACAATTTTGTGCAGTAGAAATCCTCCGTCTATCACGTGAAGAGTATTTTCAGAGTCTAGTTGGTTTTCAATGGGTACAAACGCATCGTATAGGACTGATTTTTTAGTTTTACGCATTCCTATCTCATCGAAGAGTGAAAGTGGATAAGGAGCTAGTTCGTATTGAAAGTAATCCTCTAACTGTTTCTCAGATCTTCTAGATGGATTTTTTCTAATTTTACCAGAGGTACTTGTACTGGTCTTATATGTTTAATTGCCATAGAAACTACATTGACAATCTATAAAAGCATGTGCATGATTTCAAGAATGCCTGCAATAAAAAAATAGCAAATGTCCTTAGAATATCTAGCTTTCGACGCCTATAACCTCGAAACAGGTAGTCGCACGAGAAAAATGTATAGAATATTTCTTGTAGATAATTTACTCTCCTTCAATTTTAATAAGAGTATATATTACTCTAAAATTGATACTAATCGAGATATTTGCAAATGAAAAAAAAATTGCCCTTTTTCAAGATGGCGCCCAAATCCGGGCTTTCTAGGGGGTGCAATTTTAAGAGACATTTCATAACACGAAATCGGAGTTGCACCCGTTAACAGTCATTTTAAACGACCTATCGACTGGCCTATATGTATATATTCTCTTGTAATTAGGCATTTGCCTGTTTGAGAATAAATTAAATTAAATTAAATTAAATACAACACTTAAGGCAGCTTCGGGGATTGCTACGAGTGATTCCTCATTTCCAGTATCATTGTTTTGTAGATAAAGATCTTTGTACCAATTTTATGTCATTAAACAAATCACATTGCGACGTATGAGAATTAGTTATTAAAATATCGATAAATAAAATATCCAACTAAAGCAATGAAGAGAAGAAAATATCCAAAGAGAAAAAAACATATTAGATAAGCCAAGCCAAGTGCGAAGTATTATTTAGATCTTCGCTATAGTTTCCACCAGCGATAGAATGTGCGAAAGCCACAAGTACCGCATTGCGCTTGAAAATTAAAAATAGCACTGCGATTGAAAGTCCAATATTCCATAATAAATAAACTGTATCCCCTTGATAAGAATACAAATCACCGTAAGTCTTCTGAACAACGTCATTAAGTGAATCTTGTATTTAATTAAAAGTGGAAGAGAAGGTTAAATTGAGATAAGGAATCGTTGTAGTCCAGTTAGGATTTAAACATTCAGAAATGTTTGTAAAAACAGGTTCAGCTACTTTTAATTTGACAACATATGTTTTCAGGTTAGACCAAACGGCGGGCAGCACGTGCTGTATCTGGTGCTGTTGGAATCCGTGTGTCTTGGCGAAATAAGTTTATCCTGATTGATCAAGATAGAACATTTGCAAGGAAGGTCAATCTGCAAAGCACCTGGTTGATCATAAACGGTAGCTTCTAGAATTGTATCACCTTCAGGACAACTAATAACGGTTTGATTTTTTGGATCGGTTACAACCAACACGTCATCACGAATTTCGGTAGTTATCATAGCTTGAGATGAATGACAGCGAAGTGGGCAATGTTTTCTGCGAGTTTTCGATTGTAGATCCAGAAAACATATGATAGGGACATTGAGGGCCATAAGTAGAATCTGCAAAGGTGACACGTGGTAGATAACAAAATTGATTAGGATAAGGTTGTAGCTGGTTCTGGCTGGTAATTTAATTTGAACGGTTAATATGTTTGCTACAATTTCCAGACTGATACTGGCTCCAGGCAGCTCAGAATGCCAAGGTATCATTAATAAGCTCAAGTTTAGTAACCAAAAGAAAGTACACATAATATCTTTTATAAGCGTATAATTTGTCTAGCTAGTAATACATAGAATTAAATTGTATTCATAATGGGACAATAAAAATGTATCAATGTCTATAAACAACTAAAACAGGAACTCTTTGGTCGCGCGTCTCGGCCGGCGGATTCCAGACGGTGTCAGTTACTTTCAGAACAGCCTCAGTATAGAGTAGGCCTCATGTCTCGTGTACGCTCGTTTGACGTACTAACAGAAAGATGACAGGTTTAGTGGGGACCGCCTATATGGCGGTAGTGCAATAACTGAGTTTTGATTTTATATCTTTCAAGCGGACAAAATGCGGGCAGGATTACATTCAATAAAGTTCATACCTGGTGCCGCTTCTGTTATCGAGTTTCGAAAATGTGCAGGGCGTGTAGAATCTCCGATCAATCGGGTCGGCGTTATCTTGTTTACCTTTTGCAGCTACTTGCAGGAAACCTTTGGGAGTCCAGGTAAGCGATTTTGTAATTCAATTAAGGTCGGGCCTCGCAGGTGGCGGTCGCCGTGAAATGTGAATTTAATGCCGGGCCTCGAGGATTAAATGTGGGAATTTCTGGCGTCGACTCACTGTGATGCGGCGTTCCGCTGCAGGCATATATAGGGTGGATTTTGTATTGCAAGCTTTAAGCTGCACTTGTGTTACGACGTTTAGGTCGCAGCTAGTGGCTTTAATGGTGTTTATTGTTGCGGAAATTAGTTGCAGGAATACTGCGATGTCCTCCTGATGGAATGGGACTTTAGGGAATTATCTTAAGTAGTCTGATCGACAAAATCAGCGGGTTATTTAGCAGGTGTCTC
The DNA here is from genome assembly GCA_940337035.1 of Agriotes lineatus. Lineage (NCBI taxonomy): Eukaryota > Metazoa > Arthropoda > Insecta > Coleoptera > Elateridae > Agriotes > Agriotes lineatus. The sequence goes on from CALNHX010009344.1 coordinate 31,663, forward strand.
GTCGGATAGCACAAGAGCACTCTCCTGACCAGTAGAACGAACGGGTTGTTCGGCAGGAGTCTTGTCGGATAGCACAAGAGCACCCTCCTAACGAGTGGGACGAGCGGGTTGTTCGGCAGGTGTCTCGTTGAATAGCACAATAGCACCCTCCTAACGCGTCGGTCTAGGTGAAGATTTTCTGGCAAGAGCCCCCTCGAAGAGCACTTCAGCACCCTCCTGAGAAGTCGGTTTAGGTGAAGATTCTCTGGTAGAAACCGCCTCGAAGAACACTTAAGCACCCTCTTGAACGGAACTAGGTGAGGGAGGAGGACCAGAAAAATTTTGTCTTGAAATAGCTTCGTTTTCTCTTTATATACCCTGGACTGGCGTAATCAGCAGTTCGAGACGGTTCATTAAAGTAGGCGATCCTTCCTTCGGATGCGCGGTGGTAAACCTGCTACTCTCCGCGATAACTTCGTTTATCGCTGTCCGCGCGGCCCAAATATGCAACGCTCCGATTCCTAACGTGCATTACGCCATGGGAGAACGCGCGAATTAATTTTTAATTCTAAAATAGCGTTCGCGCTGGGCGAAACGTTACAAGGTCGGTAATGATGTACCTAATCCTGAGCCGGTAGCAGATCACATTGCTAAAATATGCAAAGAATCAGATGGCAAAGAAGCTATTGCAAGGTACGAAGGTATTATTTTTCCAAGCAAATGGAGTTCCAGTTATAACCTTTGAGTATGATGGATATTCATATAGTAACATAAATGTTATTACCAGAAATGGTACAGTCAGCTATAGGTAATTTGTAATATCGTGATATTTCATGCCTTGGAATAGTTAAATCATGTTTGGCTGATCTAAGTTTGTTAGGTCATTTTGGTATTTTAAATAGCCACCTAGGCTTTAGGGCAGCGTGCCCGTATGCTAAGCCCTTTTAGTTCTTTATTTGGCTCCATCGCCTAATTTCAGAATCACGATTTCGCACATATTTAGCCCCAGAAGCAGCATTTTTCGTCGGTTGGAGCTCCCCTCTGATGGCGTTTTTTTTCGAATTCCGAATCTTCTAGAAAGCACGCTGTCGTGGCGTGATACCATCGTGGCCCGCATTGGCTTGTTTCATTTTATCGCCTTGCGATTGGCTGCCAAGGTTTAGTCACGTGGCGGGACGCGGCCAGGGTGACCTTTGCGAACGCTTCCCTGAGGGGAGTCGAGTCGGAGTTTTCGAATTGTCTTCGGCGTAACGTGGGTGTTTTGGAGCCCAGTTCCTGCTTCCGTAAGTAAGGGGTCGTGCCCCCTTCATCTCGACCTACGAGGATTTGTTCAGCAGAACGAAAGTGGCCCATTTTATTCGTCGTCCCGTTGTACGCGTCATTGACGCGTCTCCCGTCGCCATTAAGGCGGTTGTGCATTCACCCCCATAGCCGTTGTAACATCGAAGGTACCTGCCACCTACGACCGCAGCTTGTCGCAACTCAACTGTACCAGGCTCCCTCGCCGCCTACGCATTAAGGTATGTGTCTTTAACCTGTTTACCGCTGTGAACGCGAGTGCTAATTTAAATCTTCGCTGTCCGCCGCATAAGGTGACGCGCATATTTGGACTCATTACTACTTATTACTGCTCTTGTGCATTCACTCAGACTTGCAGACTGTTCGTGCCGCGAGTGCTAATTTAAATCTTCGCTGTCCGCCGCATAAGGCGACGCGCATATTTGTACTCATTACTACTTGTTACGGCTCGTTACTGCTCCTTACTGTTCATTACTGTTCACTACATGTTCAACATCTGTCGTTAAGTTTAGAGCGCGCGTGCCAGCTGGTGCCCTTAATTATAGGTTAAGTATAGATATAGGGCGACGCATTCTGCTGCCCCATTGTAACCCGAAGTTCAATATATGATTGGTTAGTTAAGGGAACTATTGTTTTGTTTCGGCTTGTGCATGTTCTGTTACAGATAGACGCCCCTTCATTGTACTGAATATTGTACGACGGAACGAGGAAGCTCTGAGTGGACAGGTGGGTAAGACAGCTGCGTAGTCGCGGTCGGATTGACACCTAATTACAATCTTTGCATAAGGCATTCCCGAACCTGTTATTTGACCTTGCAATTCTTGAGTAATCCTATCGGCGGAGTATTTTGCGTGCTTCGCTCCCGTCTAACCGTCCAGGCCCGGTTAGCCGGGTTAAGACAGGCTTGGTGGCGCCCTCATGATTTCGACGTGCCCTGTATATATTATGCCATCACGCGCTTGCCCAGAACGTATCGTGTGACTCACGCCCGACTCCCTGAGCGTCCCAGCCGTGGCCCATTAGCCTATTTCGAACCGATTTCAGGGCAAGTATGCCAGTTTTTCAGGACTGATTCCGTGGTGCGATGCTCACCTTGGGTGGGTGTCGTAAAGTTCTTTTAATACCGTAACAAGTTCTTTAGTAAGTTTGAATAAATCATGCCGTAATACTTTCGGGTGAACAACTGCTGTAGGGATTTTATGATCTTTGCATTGATTCAAAATTTCCATATTGTTAACAGCACGTTCTAAATTTATTAAACGTAATAAATTATTCTAAGAATAAAACATGGAATGTTGAATTTGAGGGTCAACACGGGTGGCTGTATTATAGATAGAATTACGTAAGTTATGATCAAAATTATCAAGGTCTTGAATTTTCATTCTAATATTTTATTTAATGTTTATTTAACCCTAAACTGAACCCTAAACAAAAGTTGTTGCACATCATGAGTATTGGTTCTGAAAGAATCAATTTTGCGATTAGTAGCTACTCCACAACAGCATGAAAAGAAATCACTTATAAATTCTAGAGATCTCTTAGATTTGGATATAGAGGTTAGTGGATCTGTGGGGTCAGCATCCAATACAGAAGAAGTATAAGTGCCCCAATGCTCAGGATTAAAAGAATTTTGAAATAGTTGAAGTTCCTTATCAAAAACTGAAAGTAAGTTATCAAGTTTAGTATTCATTTTACATGCATGGGGAGTTTTATCCACGTACAGGTGATCCTGCAAAATGTGTTTGTTTATGTGCAGTGCGGTGTGCTATACCACGTTGTCTGATAATTAAATAGAATGGTTGCAGAATAGGTTATCGTGTCTGGTAATGGTTTCCAAAATGCTCCGGTTGTAACCTTCACTGGTGTCCCTGTTGTACTCCATAGCCTCAAGCCTACTAATAAGATTGTTCTGCAAAAACAAAAATAGTGTTTTTTCAACGATACAAAAGAAAACAAAGGATTTGGTTCTCTCTGGAATAAAAGAGACTGCATAAATTTAAAATTACATATTACTTTTACACTTAATAATTAGAATAGATAAATAATGCTTTACTAAAGTCTATTATGTGCGAAGCAGTAACATCATCATCTTGTATAAAAATATTACTAGTGGGTGAATTAGAATTTTCTAAAAGTGCTTCCCGCGAATAATTTAACCTTGTTAGCAAGTAAGACTTCAATTTCTATTACTAATTGACCTTGGTAGTGAGGATTTTTTGTAAATATTGATTTTTTCAGAAGCGTGGACTTTTCCGGAGAACGAAAATGCAACCAAGTCTGACGTGACACGAAGTGTAGGATCAGTAATTACCGGAACAAGTGTGACGTTATTCCTCATAAGAACCAGATCTATTTTTAGTTGAACTTTATAACCGACTAGATTGTCTGGTTCTTTTTGAATCAAAATATTGATAATGGTTACCTTATCATTTTTAAAAGGAATTTTTACTATCTGTTCTGGTAATGTAGTATATAGTGTAATTAATGCATGAGTTAAAAAAGGCAATGAAAGCTAAATTATTCTGTAAAAATATTCTATTCCAAGAATTAATGGTAAAGATAATTTATTGATTACAAGGGCTATAACTTCAAATGAAAAATCCTCTAGAGTAGTAGTACTAAAACTTTATGAGGTCCGGCAGGTGTAATTTTATCCGTTTCAACATATTGTACACTAATAATGTTATAATAACTACCTGTATCTATAATAGTTTGAGCTGAAGTATTGAAAATTTTACCATGTACGTACAGTAAGGATTCTAGTAAAAACTTCACTGACCTTTGCCATATACCTGAATGTAATGGTACCTTCCGTTGTGAAAAACTAACTGGTTGTCACTGCTATAGAAGCTCGTAGGCCTAAAAATATTTCTACTTTCTTCAATAGAAATAACTTAATTGGCACAATCATTCACTCACTGATTCTACGTTAGAATGAATGATGAATTCTATTGCTGATTTAATAGATCAAAGTAAATCAGGTTTACTTTCAAACCTACTGACTTCACTTTTGAATTATAGTAATCTGATATTACTTACTTACTTACTTAATCCAAAACCTTTCTACCTTTCGGTGTAAGGTTATAGAGCTGAGTTGTGGTTTATGGATTCGGACTTGTCTTGCATATTTCTCTCCACTTTTTTCTATCCTTTGCTACTGTGCGGATTTCTTCCCACTTTATGTTTCTTGATTCTGTTGCCTCCTTTAGTTCCTCCTTCCACGTTTTTCTCGGTCTTCCTATCCTGTTCTTCCCTTTTGGTATTGCTTCAAACACTTTTTTCACTGTTCTGTCCTTGTCCATTCTTATTACATGTCCCAACCACCCTAACTGTCTCTCTTGCACTGATACCGCTACCACTTTAGTTTTTAAATTTTCTCTAAATGTTGTGTTTCTGATGTGGTCTCCCCTTGTTTTGCCCTCTATTTTCCGCAGGAATCTCACCTCCATACTCTCGACCCTGCTCCTATGTTTATTCACTGTTGTCCATGATTCGCAGCCATAGTTGAGTATTGGTGTTGCAACTTTTTTAAGTACTTCTACTTTTGCCTCTTTTGGTACTTCCTTTTTTCCTAGAAAAGAGGACTTTATGGAGTTAAATAGTCGTCTCGTAATTCCTACTCTTTCATTTATCTCGTCTTCTAGTTTTCCATTTTCCTGTATCCATACACCTAGGTATTTAAACTTCTCTACTTGTTCTAATTTTCTGCCCTCTATATATATATATACGGTGTCTTCTCTTATCTGGTGCTATTACCATTGTTTTGGTTTTTTCTCCGTTTATCTTCATGTTTTTCTTTTTTTAGTTCTAAGTTATATACATTCATGTTTTCTTGTAGGTCTTTCTCATTTTTTCCGAATATTACCATATCATCGGCAAAGAGTAGTTCTGATATGTAGATATTTTCCATGTTCCAGCTTCCTACATGGTATTTTCTTGTTTTTTTCTTACATTCTTTTATTACCTCATCTAATACTAAATTGAATAGCAGCGGACTGAGTACACATCCCTGCCTTAGGCCTATATTGGTCTTGAATTCCTCCGACTGCTCGTGTCTAGTTCTTATTACGTTTCCGCTGTCTTCATATAGTGCTTTGATGGCTGCTATTTCTGTGTAATTTATGTTTGCTTTCTCTAAGCACTGCCATATTGCGTCTTTTTCTATTCTGTCGAAGGCCTTTTCTAAGTCTATAAAACAAAGATGGATTTCTTCCCCTTTCTCTATGACCTTTTCGCTTAGCTGTCTGATTGTGAATATGTGATCTTGTACCCCCCGTCTTTCTCTAAATCCACTCTGTGTGTCTTCTATTGTCTTGTCTAATTTGTATCTGAGCCTGGTTTCTAGAATCCTTGCCAATGCCTTTCCTGGGATGCTTAGTAAGGAAATTTCTCTGTAGTTACAGCATTCTCTTCGGTCTCCCTTCTTATATATGGGTACTATGATTCCTACTGTCCAGTCTCTTGGCACTTTTCCTGCTACTAAGATGTCGTTATAGAGTTCTAGTAACCTTTCCTTGCCCATTTCTCCTATATATTTTACCATCTCTGGGGTAATTTCATCTATACCTGGGGTTTTGCTAGTTTGAGCTTCCTTATTGCTATATCCAGTTCCTGTTTTGTTATTTTGCCTTCTGCGATATCTTCTGCTGTGTTCGTGTCTTTTTCTATACCGGAGTTTTCCCTTCCCCTCTTCCTTTCTGTTCCTCTCGGTTTTTCCCCTACTGCCAGCAAATCTTTAAAATATTGTCTCCATCTTTCCATTATCTCCTTTTCATTTGTCAGTACATTTCCCTGTTTATCTTTGATGTTTTTTGTGGGTGTACTTTTCTTATTTCTCATTTGTTTCAAAGTTCCGTAAAATAGTTTCTGATTGTCGGCAAATTCATTTTTCATTTTGTTTCCGAATTCTTCCCACGCCTTCTGTTTTGCTTCCTTTACCTTGTTCTTTACCTCCGTTCTCTTCCCTTTGTATAGATTGTAGTCCTCTTCCGATTTTGTTTGCAAATATTTGCGCCAACATTTTTTTTTCTTTTTTACCAGTGCTTTTATGTCCGTTGACCACCATGCCGTTCTTTTGAAGTTTGTGTTAGTCACCTTTGCCACTCCGCAACATTTTCGTGCTGCTTCTACTATGCATTGTTTTATCGTTTTCCATTTTTCTTCTATGTTTAGTTGTTTGTCTCAAACTCCTTTTTAGGTTGTCTTGGTACTTCTTTCTGATAAGTTCTTCTGTTAACATGTAGCTTTTAATTTTCTCTTTAGTTATTTTTCTATTTTTCTCTGTTATTTGTTTTTGGCTCACCCTCATATCCATTTGGAGTAGATAATGATCGCTGCCTATTTCCGGTCCCCTCTTCACCTCACTGATTCTACGTTAGAATGAATGATGAATTCTATTGCTGATTTAATAGATCAGAGTACCTAAATCAGGTTTACTTTCAAACCTACTGACTTCACTTTTGAATTATAATAATCTGATATTAATTAATCTAATTATATCACAGGGAAAACTATTTTACTACTGTGTATATCACTCACGATTATTAACTACTCACAACTGATAAGAGTGATAATTATTAACTTTCAGCGTGATATCAAAATTTTCAAGTCAATATTATTCTATATAATCCGTTCACGACCTTTTTGGGACAGAGTTGGCTATGATTTTTTCTTTTCATGTTGGACTAACTGATTCGGTGATGTAGCGGATGTAACTTTTATTTTCTGTCAGTGTCAGTTCGACATTTTCTTGTCACCACATTGCCAGATTTATTATTTTAATATTCGTAAGAAAATAAATGATTTATCAAGTGTGTAAAAATAATTTAAATTTCCGTCAAAGAAAAATGTCCAAAATAATTTTGTTACAACAAAAACTTTCTATTAAAGGATGCTATTTCCAATTTAAAAAGGACCGACCAGATATAAAAGAACACGAGTTGATGTGGAGACTAGAGAATATATTTGCTGTACGTTAAAAAATGAAATTTTGGAAAGGAAAAACAGTCCAGCGTAATTTATAATAATTTACTACCTACCTACTTATTACTATTTTAGTGTTGAAATGTTATGTGGTAAATGTAAAAATCAACATGAAGTAAAATCAAAAAGCCATCCATTTGACAAGATATTTACATTTTTTGCATGTTAATTTATTTAAGACCAATATTGCTCAATTGCTCTACTAAATTTATTTGGCATCAGTTTATGATGTCTTTATCCTTCCACACCAGCAAGCAAGCACGCATCTAGCAAGAGTGTAAAATAAAGTGGCATATTCATAACATGTACACAGTTCTTATCCCAATTGCAATAAACATTAATATTGAATCCTTTTCTTATAAATTATTTCTCATTTTCTTTTCTGTCATGGATTGTCAAATCACTTCAATTTTTCATCCTTAATTTAAACAGAGATCCGGCAACAATGTACCTATTCAGAAAATATAACCTTAAACTGAAAACAACCTAACCTAACACAAAAAGTGTCAATGTTCATTAGGGAGTTTAGTTGCCACAGAGGTACTGCCAACAAAATTACTAGATGGTCAGAGCCACACCTGACCCAAAAAGATCGTGAATGGCATATAGTCTGTTTTTTAGCTTTATGATTCAGAGCAAGCTTTGCATTTGCATTTTTGTAACAGTGTAGATAGTTGGTTACAAAGAAAAACACACTAGTTATGTCAAAAACTATTACAACTGTCAATGTGTTAACTTATAAGCACTGTTATACTTAATAAGAGCTAAAATTACTGAGCCATTGACATTAAATAAGGTATTGCTTTATTTTAAGTACGTTTATTTAAACATGATTATTATCTAACTGTACAGAAACGTCATAAAATTTCTAGACATTGATCTTATATGTACTGATGTAAAAATATAATATTAACAATTTGCTGCTGATTTTTGTTGCAGATTTGTGTTGTAGAAGTTATTACTTATGCTAAACATATAACAGGCATTTCAAAATAAAGAGATAATACAAAATACTCTGGTAGAGCCATTTTCAGAGATATACCTAATTTACCAGAATTTAGATGGATAATCATCCAGAATCGAATTCAGAAGGGGAATACATCTCGTCTTTCGATTCTGTATTAGATTCTTCCAACCTAATAATATCAGGCGGTATCATCCACACCAATTTAATATTGCCCTTTGCCCAGTCGCTTTGTATTAGTAATTCAGTGTTCAATGTTTTTATCCATATATTTGCTATACACAGTGATAAGATATTTAAGCCATAAATTAGCAATTATGTCTTTAGGGAAGGCTGAGAATTTATGTCCTTATTATAATAGTTCTTACATAAATTCCATGCCAATTCAATTGGATTGTATTGACAGTGGTATGGAGGTAATCTAAGAACTTCATGTCCATGTCGTTTTAAAATATTGTCAATTAAGTATTGCATTTTGTCATTATGTAAAGCTAAATTAAATTCCGTAATTGTCGCTTTGTTAGTTTTTCATCAAATTGTACGTCACGTTTAATTAAACCATTCCTGTATTTGTCGTTTATTGGACGAGAAATTGGGTGGTTTATCGATAAGAACGGAATTATATGGTGCATTATCCATAATTACAACACATTTTTTAACCAATTTGGACAAATCAGGGATTAAGTATATAACTGTTTTTCAAAATTGTCTAAAAATTTCACTGTTCATACACTTATGATAGTTTCTGTCATTATTGTCAGAGTCCAACAGTAAGTCACTTCCTGGAAAAAACTTGATGTGCATATTGTATGCTCTTTCTCTCCGCCTTAACTTTAGATGGATTACTTTTAAAGTCTGTGGTGTGGGTCCTACTAAGCACACTGGTTCCATTGCAAAATATCTAAGTTTCATCCAAAAAGATTAACATACATTTTTCACTAATTTGGAAATTGTAAATATTTCTTCAAAAAAGCAATTCGCCGAAATGACATGACTCTTCTCACACAACAATTTTCTTCCATTCACAATTTTGTATTTATATTCCATATTTTTTAATGTCCAGTATAATTTTGAACGACTCCCAGTATAATTTAGTTCCTCCCTTGCACATCGCAATAAATTATCCAAAGTAAAAAAATCCCAAATTTTTATATCTCCCCTGAAATTATAGTTCCCCAAGTTAAAAATTCCTTTTCTTTATTCATATCTTCATTCGGTTATTGCTGGAGTGGTGATTTTGCTTCGTTTAGAATATTAAACACAGTTGCATTTGAAATCTAGCATTATAAAAAATTGTTAGAAATGTTAGGTATATCTGTTTAATTCGTAATACTTACATTAAAGATTTGACCAACTCTTCCAATGATGGCTGTTTTACTTAAGTTACCATTAATAGGTATCGTTTGTATTAGTAGAACGGCGTTTTATAGCCTCTTTGGTTGTACTATTAATACTGCTTTTTCGTGGCATTTTATTAAGCTTTGTCGAAGTGTCAACTTGACGATTCCGGCGACTTTGATTTTGCCGTTAGGTATATTTTGTAACTAAGCTGTTGTACACTGCTAAAATAATATAAATGCAAAGCCTGCTCTGAATCATAAAGCAAAAAACTAGACTATATCTTAGTAACCTGTTACTATCCCAACTACCACCTTTTATTTATACAATTGTTCCTCTTAATAACCTATGAACTAGGTGGATTAAAAATAAAAATAAATACTGCATGTTTTATTACAAAGCGTGATAAAAAATACAACAAATATTCAATGGGCGCGTAACTGCTTTGTCGTAATATGGCAAACATAAAGCTTTAATAAAAACATAATGGTCTGCAACGTTTATTAAATTTAGCAGTAGCTGCCGACATTCGATTATCACTAAAACCAACCAATTATTACAAACTTTAGCGAAATCATCAATTAGTAAAATACAGCAAATCAAAATTCTAAGAAAAAGTAACCAAATAAAGCAATGACGTACGACACAATTAGACATACTACAGTGAATCGATAATAAGTAACCAGCGTTAAGTCAACGATCAGAACAATAATAACTACGATCCTCCACTGCACTTTGCCCGTGAAACCCCTTCAGAGAAGGCACAGCTTGTAGTCATGAGACCCCACAAGCTTGAGTCTGGGTAGCAAACAAGCAGTGGCCACAAGCATCAAAGCTTATACAAAAACGGAGGCTCCAGTATATCTATAACGCTACAAAGAAATTGCGATTTAGGAGCCATAATTCAAAAACTTAGTGCTTACCTCAGTGGTGGAATTTGGGCCTGAAAGGATATTGTAACAACATCTTTGTACAGTGAACAGTGAGAACAAATACGGTCAAAATTTTGCAGTGAAACAAGCTAGAATCGAGACAAGAAATTTCGAAAAAATTATCACCGTGGCGGTGTTACCCCAAACCACGAGTGTGTTGCTGCGACAATAAATAAGCCCACTAAACGTCAATAAAAGTAATCGGCAAAAACGTTTGATTTCATATTCTTGTGTATACGAAATAATATAATGCTCTATTTTTTCATGTAATTTCTGTTGAGTTTTTTTAACCATTTCATATAGGTTAACTAAACATCTTAAATTATTTATTGTTCTATATTATGATGAAATATTTTCTAGTCCAACTTCTCCTGTATGCCTCCTCATATGCATAATTGCAGAACGCTTTCTTGCTGTTTTATATTTGCAAATAGAACAGGAATAAGGTTTTTTCTCCCGTATGCATCTTCATATGATTTACAAAATTAAACTTCACCGACGCTTTATATTGGCAAAGCGAGCAAGAATATGGTTTTTCTCCTGTATGCTTCCTCATATGGTTTACAAAATTACACTTTACTGAGGCTTTATACTGACAAAGTGAACATGAATAAGGTTTTTCTCCTGTATGTGTCCTCATATGTTTAATTAAATTACCACTTTGTGCCGTTTTATAATCACAAATGGAACAGGAATACGGTTTTTCTCCCGTATGCGTTTGCATATGTGCAATTAAATTAGCTCTTTGTGCAGTTTTATACTCACAAATTGCACATAAATGAGGTTTTTCTCCTGTATGCCTCCTCATATGGTTTACGAAATTATACTTTGCCGAAGCGTTATACAGACAAAGTGAACACGAATAAGGTTTTTCACCTGTATGCGTCCTCATATGTTTAACTAAAGTCTCCTTTCGTGCGGCTTTGTACTTGCAAATGGAACAAGAATGAGCTCTCTTTTTTTCTTTTTGTTCTCCTGTATGTATCTTCATATGGTTCACTAAAGTACGTTTCTGTGCAGCTTTATATTCACAAATAGAACAAGAATATGGTTTTTCTCCTGTGTGCGTCTTCATGTGTGCAAGTAAAGAACTTTTTCGTATTGCTTTATATTCGCAAAATGAACATGAATATGGCTTTTCTCCTGTATGTGTCCTCATATGTTTAATTAACGTCTCTTTTCGTGCAGCTTTATATTCACAATTAGAACAAGCATAAGGTGTTTCTCCCGTATGCGTCCTCATATGTTTAATTAAAGTATCTTTTCGTGCTGCCGTATACCCACAAACAAAACATGTATAATGGTTTTCTCCTGTACACGTCCTCATATGTTTAACTAAACTACACTCCCTTGATATTTTATACTGACAAAGTAAACAAGAATAAAGTTTTTCTCCTGTATGCTTTCTCAAATGTCGAACTAAAGTACCTTTTTGTATTGTTGCATACCCGCAAATAGAACATGAATAAGGTTTTTCTCCCGTATGCGTCTTCATGTGTACAAGTAAAGAACTTTTTCGTAATGCTTTATATTCGCAAATTGAACATGAATATGGCCTTTCTCCTGTATGCGTCCTCATATGTCTAACGAAAGTAGCTTTTAGTGCTGCTGTATACCCGCAAATAGAACACAAACATGGTTTACACTCGTCTTTTGCTTCATGCACATGGACCTTGCAAACTAACTGCTCTTCTAGGTGGCTTTCATTTGCTGCACATATACCAAGCAATTCATCTTTTATATTGACTTCCTCTTGTTTAATAATCAACTCAGGATAAGCTGTGGTGGCGATAGTATCTTGAATGATCTCCTGCCGAACATGTAAATTTGCAAATACTTTACTTTCCTTGTCTGCTATCAGTGGTTCGTGTAACATGCTGGTCATTGTATTAGGCAAATTATACTCAGTAAATCCATGTTCCACGTCCATTTTTATATAAAAAATTAGAAATCCGTATTTATTAAATGCAAAATCTGAAAATAAAATGCAAAACGAAATTCAGTTAAGTTAGGTTAGGTCGTTAACTATTTGTAATTAAAAAATGTTAACAGCTCTCTATCTGAAAAGTTAAGTCGTTCATAAAATATATAGGCTAGCAGAAAACATGATAATAATGTTTATCTACGACCACTACTAAAAGTAGGCTTTTTAACACTCGCTTGTTTCACTAAAAGTGACGTTTTATAGTTTACCGTGTTTAAAGAAATCAGCTGTTTACTTTTAGCACATGTGCTAAAAGTGACGCGAGGTTCAAAACTACAATTTCGAACTGCAAGTGAAGTCGTAAAGCTATTCTAGTTGCTTCTTGCGTTACAGGTAAAGCGTTTTTGAAATAATTAAAGCGTTATGTAATGAATACAGTCATATGTGGAGTATAAATAATTAAATTTCGTACCTGTCCTTGACAGCACGGGCGTGGCCAAAACAATCGCCAGCCGCGTAGGCTACTATTCATTATGATGCAGCGTCGCAGATGCGAACCTTTCTTAAATCGATATTTATGGATTAATAACGGTAAAATTAAGGTCGTAGATAAAATATTGTATGCAACGCGTGCTAAAAGTCGTTTATTGCGCGAGACATGTTATGAAACTCAGCCTTCGGCTTCGTTTCATAATTTTCATGTCTCGCGCATAAAAGTCGACTTTTAGCACTTGTTGCATAAATAGCTATTAAGTACTACTCTTGACGTTCCTTTCTACCTTTTGTGAAATTTCTAATTGCAGTGAATATTGCTCATCTGATTGGTTGAATTGAACATGGCAGTTCACATGGCGCCAAAGTTCAAATAATCAAGGAAAAGCCTAAAACCAGCTGTTGTAAAATACTTACAATTTATTTTTTAGAAATGTTACAGATTACAGTTAAAAGCGGGTTAGTCAGATAGATTTTAACTTTTAAGTTGCTCTTAGTAGTCAGGAAACTGTTCTAATTATAGATTTTTGCAAAATATCCTTTTTTGTGTATTATAATTTAGTAAGTAGTTTTCGAAACGATGTCTATCTGTCTGTCTGTGTTCTCTCTACAGCACAGATAGTTTAAACGATTGGCTTGAAAATCTATATCTACGTTTTAGTATAAATTTGGAGGTCCCCGTAATTTAGGATAACATCGATCAACCGGAAGTGGTACTTTATCCTTGTTTTTTAGTCTTTTTATAATTGCTTGATAAAACTAAAATTATTTCAAACAAGATTTAAAAGGTTTTTTAGCGAGCAGTACAGTTTTTGAACAAATCTTAAAGATAATACAAATATTTTCTCAAAATCTAAAAATTCATACTGGCAATATATATTTTTTAAACAGTAACATATTGCTGTGGTCTTATAGCTTTTCTTTTGTTTAAAATAAATAGTGATCTCAGGGTGTTATCAAAATTGGCTCTAAATCTTACCTTTTTTTCCGCAGTTTGAGCATGCAATTGTAATAACATTTATTACTACACTCATATCTCTAGGTTACTGTTAAATATAATCAGGACATGAACAATGAAAATGTATAATGCATAATATGAGACAACTGTGTTTATCAAAAATATATCTGATTGTATATTTTTATAAATTTTGTTTATAATAATTAATTGCATTCAAATCAGTTTTAGACTAATTATACAGTATGTTTACAATAGTTTAATTGTTAATTTGTTGTTCAGTGAATTCAATTTTATCTTTTTAAGTAGCAGATAATTACCTACTTCTGATTACTACTTTTCTTTTATATTGGTTTTGTTTTTAATTTTAGTCCTATACACTTACTTGGTAATCTTCTTTCTTCCAGCTCTTTTATCTTCTGTGTTTTCCAATTCACTTGATATCGGCAATAAATATCCTTCTCGGGGTTGGCAGCAATTCCTTTTGTAGTGTAAGTTCATGCACTCACTTTTGTGTTACATTTTATGATAATAATTACTTCTTTCAGATAAATCTTGACTCACAGAATAACCTGCAGATAATTTGAATTACAGTTGCAACCATAACTGGACTATTTACAAATGAACTACAAATATCGTTGTAGGAAATAGAAATTCTAATGATAAAACGAAGTTATTCCAATAAACATCCTGTTATGAATATTATTAAGCTGTTTTATTATTATTTACTTATGAAATTGCTTTGTCATTTCATGATCATATCAATATATTACATACTTGTCTATAGCTTTTAACAAAACAAAAAAAAATCTATGAACCTCAGTAAAATGTGACATGTGACTGCTTTATTGATGATGCTAAACTATCACTTCATTGCCATGACATGTAAGCAGTTTATTTCCTTTGATGAGGTAGGTAATAGATATTTATGGATTGAGGGAGATATGAATATGTTTTTTTCCCTGAGGTCTATAAGTTAACCGAAGGTAAAGAACATCAATATCTTCCTGTGGTGGATACAACATTTTATTTACCAGCATATTAGTAAGAATAATATGACATTTCAAAATGACGTAAGTACATTTTAAATAAGAATATATAACATCAAGGATTGCCTCAATGTATGGTTGCTAACACGTTGCTTGTATTTGCATGGTTACTATGAGATTGAGGGAGAAATTATTTGAAAATTCATTGGGAGTTATGAGTAGCTTTTCATATTTTGTATCTATGGCAAAAATGAACAATATCATGTTGCTAGTAAATAAAGTAATTCTTTCCGTATTTTGTTCACAACGTTGTAAATAATTTATTATAAAAGTTTGAAGAAAAAATACTATATGTTATTAGGAGCAAAAGTCTCTTTATGTGGCTCGGCTGTACTTATCTGCTTCACAAGCTCGGCAGCTAAACCGTCCAGCTACTCCACATAAAGTATAACTTTTGCTCCTAATAACATAATATATTCTTTTCCACAAACATCTTAAAAGTGGCTGCTTTAATACCAAAATATGTCATTGAAGTTGACGTTTCTCTTACTAACACAAAAACTGTAGTTAACACTTTGTTACGGGCTAAAAGTCATTTAAAAGTATTACATATTTAATTGCCCCATTGTCGATAAATCTAAATATTACCCGCTATTACAAGCTTCGAATTTCCAGGAATCTATATGCCTAATTAATTTACGTTAGGCTAGGCCTCTCTTGCTGCATCGGTGTTAGCCTGGTTGCATATTCAAGGCTCCCTCCAATTTCTGAATTTGGGATATTTTCTTATCAGTCTTTTTGGCCATTCGCCATATTGTGTAGCTGCAGAAAAGGTGCCTTTGTGAGATTTCGTTTTGAAACGAGCCTTAATGGAATTATTTCGCAAGCATCTGGCCTCGAAATTCTTTTGTGTTGCGTTTTGGGACTGCCGGTGTTGACGATGCCGTCCCCGGGAAGGTTATTTTGCGATTTCCTAACCCTCAAACTTAGTTTGGATTTTATCTGAGCAAGCACTTGTTTTCCTTTTGGCGAAGCGGAGCCTAAAACACCTAAGGGTATGTTTCCTTAATGATGTTTATTTAGATTATATGGTGTGATACTCTTTTAGCTCAATTTTTGCGGTGTCCATTTGTACGGTTTCTTTTTTGCTGGGCGACCTCCTTGTGATTGGTAACGTTCCTTTTCGTTTGATGGCGTTCCCTTCTGGCGAAGACGACCCTCAGCTATCACCTTGAGCTTGACGAGCGCGAATTCCTCTCGCCTACAATGGAGAGCGAAGGTAGAGGCTCCGGGTAACCTCCTTCAGCGATACGTTACCTGTAAGTCGTTAGCTATGCCCAAACCTCGGCCGAGCCGGCCGCCCTGTTGTTCATCTGACCCGCTTTCTACGCTCGCTGCAGCCTGGAATACCATCGCAAGGTCGGTTGCTTTGTATTCTAGTTTCGGCCACTCGAACTTTGGGGTTCCGTTTAATTGTGTTCCTGTGATCGTGCTACGATGTAATCAGTATTTATTAGACTTTTCTTATTATGTATTTTAAGCGTGTTCCTCGCCCAATTAAAGTAACTGATATAATTTTATTGCACCACACTTGCCTTGCAAAGAATCTATTGCGGTAGGTCATTCTAATTAGCTTTCTAGGTTAAAAGTCATTCGGACGGTTGTGCCTCACGCCCCGTTCAAGTGTAAACTTTATCGAATTTTGCACGGCATCTGCACGATAAACTTTAATCCGTTCTAGAACGTCACGTAACGCTGGTGACATGTCTTTAGATTGAATCCAACCTCAAGATAGGCCCGCATTTGCAAGTAATTACGCGCATTATTAGCTGCGACACTTTAACGAAGTTTTGAAAACTTACTTTAGTCAGTATCGGTTCGTAAAGCGCTATATTAGGAAACAAGATCTTGGATTCCGTGTAGGAGTTATTCCATATTAAACCTAACATTACGATTGCTCTTGCAAAGTGGGAATTTGATCGAATTCAACTAATCCATCCAAATTTAAATCTGTAATATATGTGTCATAGTCAAGAAGCTATCGACCGCCTTCTTTTAGTAGTGCATTTGGCCATGTCAAACATCAATTTTTAATTCTATTAGACATTTTCACTTACAATAATTTACGTAGATCTATTTAGCTGAAATTACGCCTGCATGTCCATTACGCTCTGGTGATTATTTAAATTTATGTGCCAATATTTTGGTGAGGCTTAATAAGACGCTTAATTATGATGATGTCATCTCCTTATTGAAATATTGTGCTGATTTACTGTGATATAAATTTGTGATATGATGATTTGGTTTGCCGTATATCTTTGTGTGCATTTTAACTGTGTTTGTATTTTTGTTTGCTGCAATTATACTGCCTTGAGATCTTTGCCTGCTTATCTGATTTGTGCCTTTGCCGTTACCCTTTTATTTTCAGGTTTTGTTAGGAGCGCCTTCTGTAGTGTATGTACCTTTTGCTTAGCAAAGTGCTGGGTTACTCGCTACTTGGCGCCCATATTTTTATTTTACAGCTGAAGCTTTTGAGTCTTTTGTTTTATCCTTTGCTTACTTCTTTTACAACCTCCGTAACGGTAACAACTTTTAGTTCAAGGTAGTTGTAAAAATGTTATTACCGAGAGCAATGCGATTGCAGAGGCCCGAGGGATTGTAAGTTGCTTGAGGTTATTAACATCAAATAACACATGATTCATAGATAATTTTATTTCATGATAATGAAATACAAAAAACAAATTTTGTTTGGTCTTTAAATTTAACAAACTGGTTGCTTAATTAAGTAGCATGGTTACTATGGATTTATTTATTGACATTGACAAGTTCGTAAAAAAAATTGTGAATTCGTAAGAATGAATGAGAACGTCAAGAGCAGCAGTATTGCCGAAGAACTGTTAAAAGAAGCTCAGAAAGCTTGTGCTGCATTAACCCCAGCAAAATCTGAAGTAAAGTACATGAAGAAATATGACCAATTTCAACAGTGGTTAAAAAATAACCATACTGGAAACAAAAATGTGAATGAAACCATAATGCTGGCATACTTTCAAGATATGGTATGTTTTTATGATTCAGTATTATTGATATTGGTTTATATTTCTTACAGTCTGAATCGTATATTCCTAATTCCTGTGAGCTAAGTGGTTATTCAATAAGGAATAAAGAAAACAATTAATTGAGTAAAATAAAAAATAAAAGTCAAACTGACATTTAATAACAGTCATTGAATTAACAATTCATATAGAAATGTTGAATATCTAAAAATAGATAACTTGATTGATGTAGAGTACCTATATAATAAGTAGGTACTCTAGATTGATGAACCCCGCCCTAATGAGAGTCTCAAATGTATTACATAAATTTAAAAGTACAAAGGTATATTCATTGTAGTTTTAAATAGCACAAAAGGTATTTGCTTGTCATCTCAAATTGTTGGGAGATATAACATATTAATATAGCATAACAAAATAATGGTCGCACAACGTGGTGCTGCCATCTATTACATAATAATGACGCCGCAACTGTGGGGCAATTCTGCATTGCATATTTATGTTATCCAACTGTGGAGTTTGTAAAAGTTAGTTTTCAAGCTATATTCTTGGGAGAAGTAACTGAGAGGTTTGATTGGAACTGATAAACCAAGTTTATGGTTAATTTGTTTATTAATAATTGTGAATTAAGAAACAGGATTGTAATAAAACAATCATAATTTAAAAACGTATCAATTGAGTTCTTTTGAGATTAATAAAGTAACAGAAATAGGACAATCAATAAGAATAAATAAAGCAGCGTATAAAGGTTCAATTAGTGAACAAATCACGAAGATTTACAATTAAATATAAAGGTTTGTAATCAAAGTAGGTACATTTGAAAATTTAAAATTAAATATGGCAGACAAAAGGGTTACAAGAAAAAGCAAGAAGACTGAAGAGGAAAAAGATGAAGGACAAGAAGAAATGGAAGTGGTAGGGAGTGGTGCTGAAGTTGAAGTGGAAGAAATACAGCAAGAGGTAGGTGTACAAGGTGATCAGGTAAGAATTCAGGATGAACCAACAGGAAAACAAATAATCGATATGGAGAAGTTAATGGAATTATGGCACAAACTGCAGAGAAAAATAAGAAGGATTTGCAAGAAAATTTACAGAATTTAGAGAGGAAGGCAGAGGAAAGGGAAAACAGGTCAAAGAAAGACTTGCAAGATTTACAACAGTCAATAGAGGAAAAGGCTGAAGAAAGAGAAAGAAGATTGCAACAGTCAATCGAGGAAAGGCAG
>CALNHX010009345.1:0-35000 GCA_940337035.1 Agriotes lineatus
TTGTAAGCGAGCCAAGCTTGAATACTGATTGAACGGAAATGGATCAACAGAGGTTACAGAAAAACTCTGAACTTCTTTTTTGAATTCTGGAAGCTCAGCAAGAACATGTCTGGAAGTAGGCCAAGATGCCTCACCTTCGCTTAGCCAGGCGGGACCATGCCACCAAAGGCTTAATTCTTTTAAGACTAAAGGAGAGATTCTCCGGGTGAGAAGATCAGCAGGATTCGACGCGGTAGGAACATGCCTCCACGTGGCATCAGAAGTGAGTTGCTGAACATCTGCAACTCTGTTGCACACAAAAGTTTTAAGAAGATTTGGACTGGTTTTCAACCATCCTAGCACTATTGTGGAATCTGTCCAGAAAACAATTCTAGATATGGGCAAATCAAGTGCCTTTATGACTTGCACGGAAAGTTTACTTAGAAGAACAGCTCCGCAGAGCTCGAGCTTCGGAATTGTCAAGGGCTTTAAAGGGGCTACCTTGGCCTTGGAACAGAGAAGGTGCACTTGTGCTTCCCCTTCCTGATTCTTGGAACGGAGGTATATCGACGAACCGTAACCGTTGTTGGAAGCGTCGCAGAAACCATGGAGTTCTATCTCAACCACGCGCCGACAGAGGACGTGACGAGGAATTGCTAAATCATTGAGCATGAGAAGATCATTTCGATATGTAAACCATTTTTCTTGTATGGCGTTGGGAACGGGTTCATCCCAATTCAACTTTTCCATCCAAAGTTGTTGCAAAAGAACCTTGGCACCCATGGTGCATGGACTTAGCAGACCCAGCGGGTCAAATATCTGCGATATTTCAGACAAGATGCTACGCTTGGTAGCCTTACTACTTGTAGAATTTGAAATATTGAACATCAGATGATCGCTTTTGAAGGACCATGTGCACTGAAATCAAGAACACCCGGATGCAAATCGGAGTCGGGGATTCCATCGAGAACTTCGGGAGAATTAGAAATCCACTTTCTAAGTTTGAAACAGCCTGAATCAAGAATCTGATTCAAGTTTAAACAGAGACTACGCGCTTTCTCAGGAGTGTCGGCACCTGTCAGAAGGTCGTCGACGTAGAAGTCCTCCTTTATCACTCGAGAGACTTCGGGATTTGAAGCTGCACATTCGATGCCCAATTGGGTCAAACATCTAATGGCAAGAAAAGACGCTGAAGCGGTGCCATACGTAACTGTGTTTAGATCGTATGACAGAAGAGGCTCAGTTGGAGATCACCGCCACAGGATTCTCTGAAGGGGCCTATGGTTAGGATTCACCAGAACCTGACGATACATCTTCTCAATGTCGGCTGATATAGCGAACAAATGCTTGCGAAAGCGAACAAGAATGGAAAATAAGTCTTGTTGCACGGTTGGGCCAACCATCTGAATACTGTTCAGAGATTGCCCGGAAGTGGTTGATTGGGAACCATTGAACACAACTCGGAGTTTAGTTGTCAGGCTTTCCTCTTTTAAGACTCCGTGGTGGGGTAGATAATAGGATATCTCGTTTGAATTAGGGTTTGAAACGGACATATGACCTAATTCAGAATATTCATTCATGAAACTCGAATAGCGATTGGACAAGTCAGGGTTCGCTTGTAACCGCTTCTCTAATGATAAGAATCTTTTCTGAGCGATTTGCAATGAATCACCCAATACCTCTACAGGTTTCTTGAGAGGGATAGAGACCACGAATCGACCATTCGCTTCTCGTTGCGTATTTTGCACGAAATGTGCCTCACAGGCGTTCTCTTCATTTGTGCGGACCTTTTCTTCTGGGTAATGTTCGAGTTGCCAAAACCTAGCAATGGGGTCAGAAGCATCCTCGATCGTGCCAAGATTGCACTGTACAGGGTACGCAGAAGGGGGGCCTGTAGGGCCAGAAACAATCCAGCCAAAACGAGTTTTTTGGAGGATGGGAAGATTTGGGCCTAGACCAATTTGTCCAATACAAAGGAGCTGCCAGAAAATGGGCGAACCAATCAGAATGTCGATGGTGCCTGGTTGGTCGTAGGACAGATCTGACAACTTGATGTTATCAGGAACCTTGAAACTATTGCGCTGGACGCGAAAACTTGGGGTTGTACCTGTAATCTCATCGAGAACAAGACAGGATAGACTAATACTGTATGAGGTGTGAGGGGCTTGCAGCTTGATATCACACCTAGCCTTGATTTGAGAAGTAGCTTTACTTAAGCCAGAAACAGTAACGTTGACTTCGCGAGTTGGAAGCTTCAACCTTTTACACAAATCTGAACGTATAAAGTTCGATTGGGAACCGGAATCCAGCAGGATTCGCACAACATGAGGCGTACCATCATCAGCGATGAGTTTAGCGGTAGCCGTAGGTAAGAGTACCTGCAAAGCATTCGAACAGAATGCCGAAATCGATTGATTTAGTTCAACAGGGGTTTCTGCCGACATCGCAGATCCTGGTTGACTAGAAGCATTTTGAGGTTTATCCTCATGCAGAAGGGTGTTGTGCCTTGATTTGCACTTTCTACACGTATATTTGGAGCTACAGCGGCTCGAAAGGTGACCCTGAGTTAGGCAATTAAAGCATACACGGAGCTCTTTTGCCTTTGAATTTCTGTCAAGAGAAGACAGCTTGACAAACTTATCGCATTTGTACAAGGGATGAGATCCTTTACAAAATGGACACGAAGGGGTACCTGACACAAATGATTTCGAATGTACCTTGGAAGACTTTTCGGGTACAAGCTTAATATTTTTTACTTCCAGAGTTTCTAGAAGATTTGCTGTGTTTTGTAGAAATTCCTTGAACTCGTCAAGATTAGGCAGGTCAGAACTTGACCGGTTTCTAAGGACCTCCCATTCACGGAATGTCGTGGGGTCGAGTTTTTTAGAAACGACATAAATGATAACAACATCAAGAAGCTCGCTTTCGGTAGCTAATTATTTGATTGCTGTAAAATGTTTGAATAACATATCTCTAATCGTACGTAATTTAGTTGCAGATTCCTTACTGCACGATTCAAGTTCGAATTGAGGTGGTTATGAATCAGAATTTTTGGATCATTGTAACGATTACACAATGCATCCCAAGCTAGAATATAATTACTCGCAGTAAACTCTAAACTTTTTATAATTTGGCTTGCATCACCCTGTAAACTAGCCTTTAAGTAATGCAGCTTTTGAATATTAGTTAGCGTTTGATTCTCATGAATTAAGCTAATAAAAATCTCACGAAATTCCAACCACTCTGACACGTTCCCTGAATATTTGGGAATGGAAATGGTAGGAAGGCGTACAGCTCGATTATTGCAATGCGAGCTGCAATTTGAATGCCCTGATCTCACGCTACCGTTGGGTGATCCAGAACGATCTGGTGCAACATCAGACTGCTTGTTGTATTCATTAATCAAATATTTAGCTTGTGAGATTGCAAAATAATAAGAATCTTCAAATTCTACTTGATGTTGCATTTCAGATTCTACATCCTTACTGGTTTCTAAAATTTGCTTATGAACCGCATAATATTCTGATAACAAGGTGGCTGTATCATTCAATCTTTCTTGCAATTGAATAATCTGAGCGCTAGATAAGAATTGATCTTCATCATGAATTGTTTGCAACGATTGCACGTGATTTGCGAAACGTGTAAGCTTGCCTTTGATTGAGCCTCGTACTCTTACAAGCGGATCCATAATTGTTGAAATTAAAACAATTTAACGGATAGAACTAACTCTCGTACGCCCCTGGTACGGAATTTGATTTACAACGCAGACAGCCTTGATAACGACGCGAGAAACTTGGCGCTACGACGCGAAAATAACTTGGTACAACGCGGGATTAACCTGTGAATGATTCTACTGCAATATGACACATGCAGGGAATACTATACTCGCGAACAAGCGTAACTTGGCATTTTACCCAATTAAAATGTTTATATGACTCATAAACCACTTGTTTACGCACTAATACGCAGCTGAAATTATGCACATGCATAACACAGGTGATAGAAAACCAAATTCATGCATAGGAAATCTTACAAAGGAAATTAGGCTTACATTGATATTGGTGTGTGCCGCCTTGCCGCTTTTTCTCGTTGCTGTGGTTTGTACTACCGTCTGGCTTCCGCGCCGCTGCTGGCATGCACACCTGCACGTTGTTGCGAGACTCGGCGTTTGGCTATCTCGCTTTCACGTTGCTAGCACCGTCTGCTGTCTTCCTTCCTCTCGTTAGGGTTGAATTTAACACGATTGAAAACTGCTTGTTGTACTTACTTGCCTTGTACAACTGCGAATCCGGGCCGCTGATCCGTGCGGCTCAACGGAACAATGTTGCTGCTTTTTTCCGGGCTCGTACTAATCCGGATCGATGGACCAATGTGGGGGAGCTTCTCAGTTTTCCGTTATATTTGGAAAAATTCCTGATTGCTAGCTCGCCTTGGAATTGAATGGACTGTATTGAATTATTTCTTCACTGAATTATACACTCGTTGAAAGCAAAGTAGGTAATTTATTTGCTATAAATTTACACGAACAGTTTAACATTTAAACATGTGAACAATAATTACTTTCGCAGAGCGGACCTTTTCGCGTGCTGTCTCGCTGACAGCCGGATTTTAAGTGGCGAGCAAGGCACGCGCCAGACAGTTCTAAAATGCGCATAGTACAATACGAATACAAGCGAGGCGGCACAATTCTTATGAAACACTTAACATCCAGTTTGATCAATGTAAAAACAGTTGCAAGACGAACAGTCAAGACGGTAGACAGGCGATCATCCTAATAAAGGGATGGGATCTTTATTGAAGACTACCAATTTCTGAAGGGAATTGGTAGTAGAAAATGAAATTTGAAAATTGTATTTACTAAGAATGTTTTTTATGGACATAGAAATATACCATAATAAGGGATTGAATAAAGTTTTATTTTCAGAATTATTGATAGGGGTTAGGTTTGTTGAAAGTTTTATACGGAGTTTATAATAAATGGGTAAAATGAGTTGAAGAGGAACCGTTTTTAATAGCAATGTATTTAATGATGTTAACTTCTCTGTTGAAACTTTCTGTTGACATAGGAATGGAAAGTAAACGTCTGAATAAAAATTGAAAATTAGCAAGCTTATGAGACAAGGAATGAAAGGACGAATAAGAGATAGTAGGGTCAGTACAACTGGGCTTCTTATAAATACTGAAATTTAAAGAATTAGGTATGGAACTATTGTTTTTTTTGTGATCAAAATATCTAGAAAAGGCAAAGAATTATTATGTTCGGTTTCAAAAGTAAATTTAATATTATGATGTACTGAGTTTAGCCAAGTGATATAATCATTAATGTTAGAGTTATTAGAATTGAAAATGACCTGGATATCATCGACGTACCTGCCCCAGTAAATAATGTTGTGCATAAAGGGAACTTCGATGAAAATGTTGTTTTCCAGGTTATTCATGAAAATCTCTGCTCAGAGATCATAGGTTAGATTCCATGGCTAAACCAGACTTTTGTTTAAAAAATGAAGAGTCGAATTTGAAAAAGTTTTGAGGCAAACTAAGTGTAAACAAACAAGCAAAGTTTCAACTTGATTCTTGTTAAGGTCTGAATCAATAAGCATTTCTTTTAATAAATCAACACAATCGTTAGAAGGAATGCTAGGAGAAAGGTTGATTACATCAAATGAAAAAAGAGTGAAATTTTTAGGTAAGTTTAATTTGGATAAAGTTTTAGTAAGTTCTATGGAGTTTTTTATGGCAAATTTGGGTTTGAAATTAGTAACGTGATGAATTAATTTGTTGAGCCAAGATGTAATGACCGATACTGGGGTTAGAAAAGGAAACTACAGGTCTGATAGGAATATTGGTTTATGGGTTTATGGATTTTTGGAAGGCCATATAATTTAGGGATAGAAGGATTCATAATAAGTAAGAAGAGGGGATTAATATTTAAGGATTTAAAAATATCTATTTTTCTTCTCCAATGTGGTGTGTTTTTTGAATTTTATTGCTACCTCATCTTCAACGTTTTCACTTAACCTTATTTTAACCTATACATTTCAACACGTGTTTTACTATCAGTAAGTGAATTTCTATATTATGTACATACATTATTATTAACCACATACCTCTGTAGATGTTTATTATAGCACGAAGATGAAACCAGATTGATTTCGAAACGTGTCGCCAATTTAAATAAATGTACTTGGAGACGACTATTGCGTTTTATTGCTTCGTATCAAGACACTTCCACTATTAGCGTGATGGATCACCTTCTTATTTTCTTTTAATATGATTACTTTTGGATACGAATTTTCACAGTATGCCATTTAATGGTTATTGCCATTCCAATCGTTCAAATTTCCATTTTACATTACCGCGATTACCCGACTCTTATCTGACTATACTTACTAATTATTGCTTATCTTCAAGCATGAATAATTACTACTGTTAATGAAATTTTTACGATCGGGCAGCTAAGATGCCAAGGTTCAATCTTGTTAACTCAAGTACATAGAAAAGGACACATAACATAAAGGAATTTTATTTAGTATACCTATTTACAATTCAAAATAATAAATCAAATATTTCATGTATTTTCACAATAAAGCTTGATTTTAATGTATCCAACGGGCTTGTAAGCGCCTACGGGTCTAGGCAACCCGCTTCACTTCTTCGATCGGGACCGGATCGTGTGCTCGACGGAAACCGAAGTAGACGGAGGCGCCCTCTGTTTGCCAAAACTAGAAACACAAGAAACAAGGTCAATTTTATTTTTATTTAACGTGCAGTAAATGGGATTATAATATCGTTTATTTCGGGGGTGTTGTGATTGAATTTGACGTGGGGCGTAAGCCCGTCTCGTTATTTATGCTGCAGTGCCCCAGGACCGTTTGAAATGGCAATAAAATTACTATTTTTATTTGCCGGTGTTACGTTAACCTCCAAACAGGATTACGTGTTTAGTTTTGGCTTTGAAGCTTCTACTTTAATACAAAAGCACTCTAAGGGGTTACTGGAACAGGATATCAACTTTCTAAGAGGCGAGTGAAGCTCTTTTAAGTTTTATGGATAACTTTCGTGCTCTGGAACAATAAGAATTTTGGAGGGCAATGCAGGTGTTTTCTGTAAGCATGTAACTTGTTTCTGGGAAAATGAGTGAAGCTCCGAACTTTTACAAGCGGCATTAATTGATCCTGGGGCCTTATGTTACGTGCCTGGTCGGTTGTTTGAATTTCGGTAATAACGTCCTTGGCTTGGCTTGGCTTGGCTTGGGTTGGCTTGGGTTGGCTTGGCTTGGCTTGGCTTGGCTTGGCTTGGCTTGGCTTGGCTTGGGTTGGCTTGGCTTGGCTTGGCTTAGTTTGGCTTGGCTTGGCTTGGGTCGGCTTGGCTTGGCTTGGCTTGGGTTGGCTTGGCTTGGCTTGGCTTGGCTTGGCTTGGGTCGGCTTGGGTCGGCTTTAGTCGGCTTGGCTTGGCTTGGGTTGGCTTGGGTTGGCTTGGCTTGACTTGGCTTGGCTTGGCTTGGGTTGGCTTGGCTTAGTTTGGCTTGGCTTGGTTTGGCTTGGCTTGGATTGGCTTGGCTTGGCTTGGCTTGGCTTGGGTTGGCTTGGCTTAGTTTGGCTTGGCTTGGTTTGGATTGGCTTGGATTGGCTTGGCTTGGCTTGGCTTGGCTTGGCTTGGCTTGGCTTGGGTCGGCTTGGGACGGCTTGGCTTGGCTTGGCTTGGGTTAGCTTGGCTTGGCTTGGCTTGGCTTGGGTCGGCTTGGGTCGGCTTGGCTTGGCTTGGGTTGGCTTGGCTTGGCTTGGCTTGGCTTGGGTCGGCTTGGGTCGGCTTGGCTTGGCTTGGCTTAGTTTGGATTGGCTTGGCTTGGGTCGGCTTGGGTCGGCCTGGCTTGGCTTGGGTTGGCTTGGCTTGGCTTGGCTTGGCTTGGCTTGGCTTGGCTTGGCTTGGGTCGGCTTGGCTTGGCTTGGGTTGGCTTGGGTTGGCTTGGCTTGACTTGGCTTGGCTTGGCTTGGGTTGGCTTGGCTTAGTTTGGCTTGGCTTGGTTTGGCTTGGCTTGGATTGGCTTGGCTTGGCCTGGCTTGGCTTGGCTTGGCTTGGCTTGGCTTGGGTCGGCTTGGGTCGGCTTGGCTTGGTTTGGCTTGGGTTGGCTTGGCTTGGCTTGGCTTGGCTTGGGTCGGCTTGGGTCGGCTTGGGTCGGCTTGGCTTGGCTTGGGTTGGTTTGGGTTGGCTTGCCTTGACTTGGCTTGGCTTGGCTTGGGTTGGCTTGGCTTAGTTTGGCTTGGCTTGGGTTGGCTTGGCTTGGCTTGGCTTGGCTTGGCTTGGGTCGTCTTGGGTCGGCTTGGGTCGGCTTGGCTTGGCTTGGGTTGGCTTGGCTTGACTTGGCTTGGCTTAGCTTGGGTTCGCTTGGCTTCGCTTGGCTTCGCTTGGCTTCGCTTGGCTTCGCTTGGCTTCGCTTGGCTTCGCTTGGCTTCGCTTGGCTTCGCTTGGCTTCGCTTGGCTTCGCTTGGCTTCGCTTGGCTTCGCTTGGCTTCGCTTGGTTTCGCTTGGTTTGGCTTGGCTTGGCTTGGCTTGGCTTGGCTTGGCTTCGCTTGGTTTGGCTTGGCTTGGCTTGGGTTGGCTTGGGTTGGCTTGGCTTGGCTTGGCTTGGCTTGGCTTGGCTTGGCTTGGCTTGGGTTGGCTTGGCTTGGCTTGGCTTAGTTTGGCTTGGCTTGGCTTGGGTCGGCTTGGCTTGGCTTGGCTTGGGTTGGCTTGGCTTGGCTTGGCTTGGCTTGGCTTGGGTCGGCTTGGGTCGGCTTGGGTCGGCTTGGCTTGGCTTGGGTTGGCTTGGGTTGGCTTGGCTTGACTTGGCTTGGCTTGGCTTGGCTTACCTTGGCTTGGCTTGGTTTGGCTTGGCTTGGATTGGCTTGGCTTGTCTTGGCTTGGCTTGGGTTGGCTTGGCTTAGTTTGGCTTGGCTTGGTTTGGCTTGGCTTGGAATGGCTTGGCTTGGCTTGGCTTGGTTTGGCTTGGCTTGGCTTGGCTTGGGTCGGCTTGGGTCGGCTTGGCTTGGCTTAGGTCGGCTTGGGTCGGCTTGGCTTGGCTTGGGTTGTCTTGGCTTGGCTTGGCTTGGCTTGGGTCGGCTTGGCTTGGCTTGGCTTAGTTTGGCTTGGCTTGTCTTGGGTCGGCTTGGGTCGGCTTGGCTTGGCTTGGGTTGGCTTGGGTTGGCTTGGCTTGGCTTGGCTTGGCTTGGCTTGGCTTGGCTTGGCTTGGGTCGGCTTGGGTCGGCTTGGGTCGGCTTGGCTTGGCTTGGGTTGGCTTGGGTTGGCTTGGCTTGACTTGGCTTGGCTTGGCTTGGGTTGGCTTGGCTTAGTTTGGCTTGGCTTGGTTTGGCTTGGCTTGGATTGGCTTGGCTTGGCTTGGCTTGGGTTGGCTTGGCTTAATTTGGCTTGGCTTGGTTTGGCTTGGCTTGGATTGGCTTGGCTTGGCCTGGCTTGGCTTGGCTTGGCTTGGCTTGGCTTGGCTTGGGTCGGCTTGGGTCGGCTTGGCTTGGCTTGGCTTGGCTTCGCTTGGCTTCGCTTGGCTTGGCTTGGCTTGGCTTGGCTTGGCTTCGCTTGGCTTCGCTTGGCTTCGCTTGGCTTCGATTGGCTTCTCTTGGCTTCGCTTGGCTTGGCTTGGCTTGGCTTGGCTTGGTTTCGCTTGGCTTGGATTGGCTTGGCTTGGCTTCGCTTGGCTTCGCTTGGCTTCGCTTGGCTTCGCTTGGCTTCGCTTGGCTTGGCTTGGCTTGGCTTGGCTTGGCTTGGCTTGGCTTGGCTTGGCTTGGCTTGGCTTGGCTTGGCTTGGCTTGGCTTCGCTTGGCTTGGCTTGGCTTGGCTTGGCTTGGCTTGGTTTCGCTTGGCTTGGCTTGGCTTGGCTTGGCTTGGCTTGGCTTGGCTTGGCTTGGCTTGGCTTGGCTTGGCTTGGCTTGGCTTGGCTTGGCTTGGCTTGGCTTGGCTTGGCTTGGCTTGGCTTGGCTTGGCTTGGCTTGGCTTGGCTTGGCTTGGCTTGGCTTGGCTTGGCTTGGCTTGGCTTGGCTTGGCTTGGCTTGGCTTGGCTTGGCTTGGCTTGGCTTGGCTTGGCTTGGCTTGGCTTGGCTTGGCTTGGCTTGGCTTGGCTTGGCTTGGCTTGGCTTGGCTTGGCTTGGCTTGGCTTGGCTTGGCTTGGCTTGGCTTGGCTTGGCTTGGCTTGGCTTGGCTTGGCTTGGCTTGGCTTGGCTTGGCTTGGCTTGGCTTGGCTTGGCTTGGCTTGGCTTGGCTTGGCTTGGCTTGGCTTGGCTTGGCTTGGCTTGGCTTGGCTTGGCTTGGCTTGGCTTGGCTTGGCTTGGCTTGGCTTGGCTTGGCTTGGCTTGGCTTGGCTTGGCTTGGCTTGGCTTGGCTTGGCTTGGCTTGGCTTGGCTTGGCTTGGCTTGGCTTGGCTTGGCTTGGCTTGGCTTGGCTTGGCTTGGCTTGGCTTGGCTTGGCTTGGCTTGGCTTGGCTTGGCTTGGCTTGGCTTGGCTTGGCTTGGCTTGGCTTGGCTTGGCTTGGCTTGGCTTGGCTTGGCTTGGCTTGGCTTGGCTTGGCTTGGCTTGGCTTGGCTTGGCTTGGCTTGGCTTGGCTTGGCTTGGCTTGGCTTGGCTTGGCTTGGCTTGGCTTGGCTTGGCTTGGCTTGGCTTGGCTTGGCTTGGCTTGGCTTGGCTTGGCTTGGCTTGGCTTGGCTTGGCTTGGCTTGGCTTGGCTTGGCTTGGCTTGGCTTGGCTTGGCTTGGCTTGGCTTGGCTTGGCTTGGCTTGGCTTGGCTTGGCTTGGCTTGGCTTGGCTTGGCTTGGCTTGGCTTGGCTTGGCTTGGCTTGGCTTGGCTTGGCTTGGCTTGGCTTGGCTTGGCTTGGCTTGGCTTGGCTTGGCTTGGCTTGGCTTGGCTTGGCTTGGCTTGGCTTGGCTTGGCTTGGCTTCGCTTGGCTTGGCTTGGCTTGGCTTGGCTTCGCTTGGCTTGGCTTGGCTTCGCTTGGCTTGGCTTGGCTTGGCTTGGCTTGGCTTGGCTTGGCTTGGCTTGTCTTGGCTTGGCTTGGCTTGGCTTGGCTTGGCTTGGCTTGGCTTGGCTTGGCTTGGCTTGGCTTGGCTTGGCTTGGCTTGGCTTGGCGTGGCCTGGCCTGGCCTGGCCTGGCCTGGCCTGGCCTGGCCTGGCGTGGCCTGGCCTTGCCTGGCCTGGCCTGGCCTGGCCTGGCCTGGCCTGGCCTGGCCTGGCCTGGCCTGGCCTGGCCTGGCGTGGCTTGGCCTGGCCTGGCCTGGCCTGGCCTGGCTTGGCCTGGCCTGGCCTGGCTTGGCTTGGCTTGGCTTGGCTTGGCTTGGCTTGGCTTGGCTTGGCTTGGCTTGGCTTGGCTTGGCTTGGCTTGGTTTGGCTTGGCTTGGCTTGGCTTGGCTTGGCTTGGCTTCGCTTCGCTTGGCTTGGCTTGGCTTGGCTTGGCTTCGCTTGGCTTCGCTTGGTTTCGCTTGGCTTGGCTTGGCTTGGCTTGGCTTCGCTTGGCTTCGCTTGGCTTCGCTTGGCTTGGCTTGGCTTGGCTTGGCTTGGCTTGGCTTGGCTTGGCTTGGCTTGGCTTGGCTTGGCTTGGCTTGTCTTGGCTTGGCTTGGCTTGGCTTGGCTTGGCTTGGCTTGGCTTGGCTTGGCTTGGCTTGGCTTGGCTTGGCTTGGCTTGGCTTCGCTTGGCTTCGCTTGGCTTGGCTTGGCTTCGCTTGGCTTCGCTTGGCTTGGCTTGGCTTCGCTTGGCTTCGCTTGGCTTGGCTTGGCTTGGCTTGGCTTGGCTTGGCTTGGCTTCGCTTGGCTTGGCTTGGCTTCGCTTGGCTTGGCTTGGCTTGGCTTGGCTTGGCTTGGCTTGGCTTGGCTTGGCTTGACTTGGCTTGGCTTGGCTTGGCTTGGCTTGGCTTGCCTTGGCTTGGCTTGGCTTGGCTTGGCTTGGCTTGGCTTGGCTTGGCTTGGCTTGGCTTCGCTTCGCTTGGCTTGGCTTGGCTTGGCTTGGCTTCGCTTGGCTTCGCTTGGTTTCGCTTGGCTTGGCTTGGCTTGGCTTGGCTTCGCTTGGCTTCGCTTGGCTTCGCTTGGCTTGGCTTGGCTTGGCTTGGCTTGGCTTGGCTTGGCTTCGCTTGGCTTCGCTTGGCTTGGCTTGGCTTCGCTTGGCTTCGCTTGGCTTGGCTTGGCTTGGCTTGGCTTGGCTTGGCTTGGCTTGGCTTCGCTTGGCTTCGCTTGGCTTGGCTTGGCTTCGCTTGGCTTCGCTTGGCTTGGCTTGGCTTCGCTTGGCTTCGCTTGGCTTGGCTTGGCTTGGCTTGGCTTGGCTTGGCTTGGCTTGGCTTGTCTTGGCTTGGCTTGGCTTGGCTTGGCTTGGCTTGGCTTGGCTTGGCTTGGCTTGGCTTGGCTTGGCTTGGCTTGGCGTGGCCTGGCCTGGCCTGGCCTGGCCTGGCCTGGCCTGGCCTGGCCTGGCCTGGCCTGGCCTGGCCTGGCGTGGCCTGGCCTTGCCTGGCCTGGCCTGGCCTGGCCTGGCCTGGCCTGGCCTGGCCTGGCCTGGCCTGGCCTGGCCTGGCCTGGCCTGGCCTGGCGTGGCTTGGCCTGGCCTGGCCTGGCCTGGCCTGGCCTGGCCTGGCCTGGCCTGGCCTGGCTTGGCTTGGCTTGGCTTGGCTTGGCTTGGCTTGGCTTGGCTTGGCTTGGCTTGGCTTGGCTTGGCTTGGTTTGGCTTGGCTTGGCTTGGCTTGGCTTGGCTTGGCTTCGCTTCGCTTGGCTTGGCTTGGCTTGGCTTGGCTTCGCTTGGCTTCGCTTGGTTTCGCTTGGCTTGGCTTGGCTTGGCTTGGCTTCGCTTGGCTTCGCTTGGCTTCGCTTGGCTTGGCTTGGCTTGGCTTGGCTTCGCTTGGCTTGGCTTGGCTTCGCTTGGCTTCGCTTGGCTTGGCTTGGCTTGGCTTGGCTTGGCTTGGCTTGGCTTGGCTTGTCTTGGCTTGGCTTGGCTTGGCTTGGCTTGGCTTGGCTTGGCTTGGCTTGGCTTGGCTTGGCTTGGCTTGGCTTGGCTTGGCTTGGCTTGGCGTGGCCTGGCCTGGCCTGGCCTGGCCTGGCCTGGCCTGGCCTGGCCTGGCCTTGCCTGGCCTGGCCTGGCCTGGCCTGGCCTGGCCTGGCCTGGCCTGGCCTGGCCTGGCCTGGCCTGGCGTGGCTTGGCCTGGCCTGGCCTGGCCTGGCCTGGCTTGGCCTGGCCTGGCCTGGCTTGGCTTGGCTTGGCTTGGCTTGGCTTGGCTTGGCTTGGCTTGGCTTGGCTTGGCTTGGCTTGGCTTGGCTTGGCTTGGTTTGGCTTGGCTTGGCTTGGCTTGGCTTGGCTTGGCTTCGCTTCGCTTGGCTTGGCTTGGCTTGGCTTGGCTTCGCTTGGCTTCGCTTGGTTTCGCTTGGCTTGGCTTGGCTTGGCTTGGCTTCGCTTGGCTTCGCTTGGCTTCGCTTGGCTTGGCTTGGCTTGGCTTGGCTTGGCTTGGCTTGGCTTGGCTTGGCTTGGCTTGGCTTGGCTTGGCTTGTCTTGGCTTGGCTTGGCTTGGCTTGGCTTGGCTTGGCTTGGCTTGGCTTGGCTTGGCTTGGCTTGGCTTGGCTTGGCTTGGCTTCGCTTGGCTTCGCTTGGCTTGGCTTGGCTTCGCTTGGCTTCGCTTGGCTTGGCTTGGCTTCGCTTGGCTTCGCTTGGCTTGGCTTGGCTTGGCTTGGCTTGGCTTGGCTTGGCTTCGCTTGGCTTGGCTTGGCTTCGCTTGGCTTGGCTTGGCTTGGCTTGGCTTGGCTTGGCTTGGCTTGGCTTGGCTTGACTTGGCTTGGCTTGGCTTGGCTTGGCTTGGCTTGTCTTGGCTTGGCTTGGCTTGGCTTGGCTTGGCTTGGCTTGGCTTGGCTTGGCTTGGCTTCGCTTCGCTTGGCTTGGCTTGGCTTGGCTTGGCTTCGCTTGGCTTCGCTTGGTTTCGCTTGGCTTGGCTTGGCTTGGCTTGGCTTCGCTTGGCTTCGCTTGGCTTCGCTTGGCTTGGCTTGGCTTGGCTTGGCTTGGCTTGGCTTGGCTTCGCTTGGCTTCGCTTGGCTTGGCTTGGCTTCGCTTGGCTTCGCTTGGCTTGGCTTGGCTTGGCTTGGCTTGGCTTGGCTTGGCTTGGCTTCGCTTGGCTTCGCTTGGCTTGGCTTGGCTTCGCTTGGCTTCGCTTGGCTTGGCTTGGCTTCGCTTGGCTTCGCTTGGCTTGGCTTGGCTTGGCTTGGCTTGGCTTGGCTTGGCTTGGCTTGTCTTGGCTTGGCTTGGCTTGGCTTGGCTTGGCTTGGCTTGGCTTGGCTTGGCTTGGCTTGGCTTGGCTTGGCTTGGCTTGGCTTGGCTTGGCGTGGCCTGGCCTGGCCTGGCCTGGCCTGGCCTGGCCTGGCCTGGCCTGGCCTGGCCTGGCCTGGCCTGGCCTGGCCTGGCCTGGCCTGGCGTGGCCTGGCCTTGCCTGGCCTGGCCTGGCCTGGCCTGGCCTGGCCTGGCCTGGCCTGGCCTGGCCTGGCCTGGCCTGGCCTGGCGTGGCTTGG
Organism: Agriotes lineatus; assembly: GCA_940337035.1. NCBI lineage: Eukaryota > Metazoa > Arthropoda > Insecta > Coleoptera > Elateridae > Agriotes > Agriotes lineatus. The sequence goes on from CALNHX010009345.1 coordinate 14,489, forward strand.
CCTGGCCTGGCCTGGCCTGGCCTGGCCTGGCCTGGCCTGGCCTGGCCTGGCCTGGCTTGGCTTGGCTTGGCTTGGCTTGGCTTGGCTTGGCTTGGCTTGGCTTGGCTTGGCTTGGCTTGGCTTGGTTTGGCTTGGCTTGGCTTGGCTTGGCTTGGCTTGGCTTCGCTTCGCTTGGCTTGGCTTGGCTTGGCTTGGCTTCGCTTGGCTTCGCTTGGTTTCGCTTGGCTTGGCTTGGCTTGGCTTGGCTTCGCTTGGCTTCGCTTGGCTTGGCTTGGCTTGGCTTGGCTTGGCTTGGCTTGGCTTGGCTTGGCTTGGCTTGGCTTGGCTTGGCTTGTCTTGGCTTGGCTTGGCTTGGCTTGGCTTGGCTTGGCTTGGCTTGGCTTGGCTTGGCGTGGCTTGGCCTGGCCTGGCCTGGCCTGGCCTGGCCTGGCCTGGCCTGGCCTGGCCTGGCCTGGCCTGGCCTGGCCTGGCCTGGCCTGGCCTGGCGTGGCGTGGCTTGGCTTGGCTTGGCTTGGCTTGGCTTGGCTTGGCTTGGCTTGGCTTGGCTTGGCTTGGCTTGGCTTGGCTTGGCTTGGCTTGGCTTGGCTTGGCTTGGCTTGGCTTGGCTTGGCTTGGCTTGGCTTGGCTTGGCTTGGCTTGGCTTGGCTTGGCTTGGCTTGGCTTGGCTTGGCTTGGCTTGGCTTGGCTTGGCTTGGCTTGGCTTGGCTTGGCTTGGCTTGGCTTGGCTTGGCTTGGCTTGGCTTGGCTTGGCTTGGCTTGGCTTGGCTTGGCTTGGCTTGGCTTGGCTTGGCTTGGCTTGGCTTGGATTGGCTTGGCTTGGCTTGGCTTGGCTTGGCTTGGCTTGGCGTGGCCTGGCCTGGCCTGGCCTGGCCTGGCCTGGCCTGGCCTGGCCTGGCCTGGCCTGGCCTGGCCTGGCCTGGCCTGGCTTGGCTTGGCTTGGCTTGGCTTGGCTTGGCTTGGCTTGGCTTGGGTCGGCTTGGCTTGGCTTGGCTTGGGTTGGCTTGGCTTGGCTTGGCTTGGCTTGGCTTGGGTCGGCTTGGGTCGGCTTTAGTCGGCTTGGCTTGGCTTGGGTTGGCTTGGGTTGGCTTGGCTTGACTTGGCTTGGCTTGGCTTGGGTTGGCTTGGCTTAGTTTGGCTTGGCTTGGTTTGGCTTGGCTTGGATTGGCTTGGCTTGGCTTGGCTTGGCTTGGGTTGGCTTGGCTTAGTTTGGCTTGGCTTGGTTTGGATTGGCTTGGATTGGCTTGGCTTGGCTTGGCTTGGCTTGGCTTGGCTTGGCTTGGGTCGGCTTGGGACGGCTTGGCTTGGCTTGGCTTGGGTTAGCTTGGCTTGGCTTGGCTTGGCTTGGGTCGGCTTGGGTCGGCTTGGCTTGGCTGGGGTTGGCTTGGCTTGGCTTGGCTTGGCTTGGGTCGGCTTGGGTCGGCTTGGCTTGGCTTGGCTTAGTTTGGATTGGCTTGGCTTGGGTCGGCTTGGGTCGGCCTGGCTTGGCTTGGGTTGGCTTGGCTTGGCTTGGCTTGGCTTGGCTTGGCTTGGCTTGGCTTGGGTCGGCTTGGCTTGGCTTGGGTTGGCTTGGGTTGGCTTGGCTTGACTTGGCTTGGCTTGGCTTGGGTTGGCTTGGCTTAGTTTGGCTTGGCTTGGTTTGGCTTGGCTTGGATTGGCTTGGCTTGGCCTGGCTTGGCTTGGCTTGGCTTGGCTTGGCTTGGGTCGGCTTGGGTCGGCTTGGCTTGGTTTGGCTTGGGTTGGCTTGGCTTGGCTTGGCTTGGCTTGGGTCGGCTTGGGTCGGCTTGGGTCGGCTTGGCTTGGCTTGGGTTGGTTTGGGTTGGCTTGGCTTGACTTGGCTTGGCTTGGCTTGGGTTGGCTTGGCTTAGTTTGGCTTGGCTTGGGTTGGCTTGGCTTGGCTTGGCTTGGCTTGGCTTGGGTCGTCTTGGGTCGGCTTGGGTCGGCTTGGCTTGGCTTGGGTTGGCTTGGCTTGACTTGGGTTGGCTTAGCTTGGGTTCGCTTGGCTTCGCTTGGCTTCGCTTGGCTTCGCTTGGCTTCGCTTGGCTTCGCTTGGCTTCGCTTGGCTTCGCTTGGCTTCGCTTGGCTTCGCTTGGCTTCGCTTGGTTTCGCTTGGTTTGGCTTGGCTTGGCTTGGCTTGGCTTGGCTTGGCTTCGCTTGGTTTGGCTTGGCTTGGGTTGGCTTGGGTTGGCTTGGCTTGGCTTGGCTTGGCTTGGCTTGGCTTGGCTTGGCTTGGGTTGGCTTGGCTTGGCTTGGCTTAGTTTGGCTTGGCTTGGCTTGGGTCGGCTTGGGTCGGCTTGGGTCGGCTTGGCTTGGCTTGGGTTGGCTTGGGTTGGCTTGGCTTGACTTGGCTTGGCTTGGCTTGGCTTACCTTGGCTTGGCTTGGTTTGGCTTGGCTTGGATTGGCTTGGCTTGTCTTGGCTTGGCTTGGGTTGGCTTGGCTTAGTTTGGCTTGGCTTGGTTTGGCTTGGCTTGGAATGGCTTGGCTTGGCTTGGCTTGGTTTGGCTTGGCTTGGCTTGGCTTGGGTCGGCTTGGGTCGGCTTGGCTTGGCTTAGGTCGGCTTGGGTCGGCTTGGCTTGGCTTGGGTTGGCTTGGCTTGGCTTGGCTTGGCTTGGGTCGGCTTGGCTTGGCTTGGCTTAGTTTGGCTTGGCTTGTCTTGGGTCGGCTTGGGTCGGCTTGGCTTGGCTTGGGTTGGCTTGGCTGGGCTTGGCTTGGCTTGGCTTGGCTTGGCTTGGCTTGGGTCGGCTTGGGTCGGCTTGGGTCGGCTTGGCTTGGCTTGGGTTGGCTTGGGTTGGCTTGGCTTGACTTGGCTTGGCTTGGCTTGGGTTGGCTTGGCTTAGTTTGGCTTGGCTTGGTTTGGCTTGGCTTGGATTGGCTTGGCTTGGCTTGGGTTGGGTTGGCTTGGCTTAATTTGGCTTGGCTTGGTTTGGCTTGGCTTGGATTGGCTTGGCTTGGCCTGGCTTGGCTTGGCTTGGCTTGGCTTGGCTTGGCTTGGCTTGGGTCGGCTTGGGTCGGCTTGGCTTGGCTTGGCTTGGCTTCGCTTGGCTTCGCTTGGCTTGGCTTGGCTTGGCTTGGCTTGGCTTCGCTTGGCTTCGCTTGGCTTCGCTTGGCTTCGACTGGCTTCTCTTGGCTTCGCTTGGCTTGGCTTGGCTTGGCTTGGCTTGGTTTCGCTTGGCTTGGATTGGCTTGGCTTGGCTTCGCTTGGCTTCGCTTGGCTTCGCTTGGCTTCGCTTGGCTTCGCTTGGCTTGGCTTGGCTTGGCTTGGCTTGGCTTGGCTTGGCTTGGCTTGGCTTGGCTTGGCTTGGCTTGGCTTGGCTTGGCTTCGCTTGGCTTGGCTTGGCTTGGCTTGGCTTGGTTTCGCTTGGCTTGGCTTGGCTTGGCTTGGCTTGGCTTGGCTTGGCTTGGCTTGGCTTGGCTTGGCTTGGCTTGCCTTGGCTTGGCTTGGCTTGGCTTGGCTTGGCTTGGCTTGGCTTGGCTTGGCTTGGCTTGGCTTGGCTTGGCTTGGCTTGGCTTGGCTTGGCTTGGCTTGGCTTGGCTTGGCTTGGCTTGGCTTGGCTTGGCTTGGCTTGGCTTGGCTTGGCTTGGCTTGGCTTGGCTTGGCTTGGCTTGGCTTGGCTTGGCTTGGCTTGGCTTGGCTTGGCTTGGCTTGGCTTGGCTTGGCTTGGCTTGGCTTGGCTTGGCTTGGCTTGGCTTGGCTTGGCTTGGCTTGGCTTGGCTTGGCTTGGCTTGGCTTGGCTTGGCTTGGCTTGGCTTGGCTTGGCTTGGCTTGGCTTGGCTTGGCTTGGCTTGGCTTGGCTTGGCTTGGCTTGGCTTGGCTTGGCTTGGCTTGGCTTGGCTTGGCTTGGCTTGGCTTGGCTTGGCTTGGCTTGGCTTGGCTTGGCTTGGCTTGGCTTGGCTTGGCTTGGGTTGGCTTGGCTTGGCTTGGCTTGGCTTGGCTTGGCTTGGCTTGGCTTGGCTTGGCTTGGCTTGGCTTGGCTTGGCTTGGCTTGGCTTGGCTTGGCTTGGCTTGGCTTGGCTTGGCTTGGCTTGGCTTGGCTTGGCTTGGCTTGGCTTGGCTTGGCTTGGCTTGGCTTGGCTTGGCTTGGCTTGGCTTGGCTTGGCTTGGCTTGGCTTGGCTTGGCTTGGCTTGGCTTGGCTTGGCTTGGCTTGGCTTGGCTTGGCTTGGCTTGGCTTGGCTTGGCTTGGCTTGGCTTGGCTTGGCTTGGCTTGGCTTGGCTTGGCTTGGCTTGGCTTGGCTTGGCTTGGCTTGGCTTGGCTTGGCTTGGCTTGGCTTGGCTTGGCTTGGCTTGGCTTGGCTTGGCTTGGCTTGGCTTGGCTTGGCTTGGCTTGGCTTGGCTTGGCTTGGCTTGGCTTGGCTTGGCTTGGCTTGGCTTGGCTTGGCTTGGCTTGGCTTGGCTTGGCTTGGCTTGGCTTGGCTTGGCTTGGCTTGGCTTGGCTTGGCTTGGCTTGGCTTGGCTTGGCTTGGCTTGGCTTGGCTTGGCTTGGCTTGGCTTGGCTTGGCTTGGCTTGGCTTGGCTTGGCTTGGCTTGGCTTGGCTTGGCTTGGCTTGGCTTGGCTTGGCTTGGCTTGGCTTGGCTTGGCTTGGCTTGGCTTGGCTTGGCTTGGCTTGGCTTGGCTTGGCTTGGCTTGGCTTGGCTTGGCTTGGCTTGGCTTGGCTTGGCTTGGCTTGGCTTGGCTTGGCTTGGCTTGGCTTGGCTTGGCTTGGCTTGGCTTGGCTTGGCTTGGCTTGGCTTCTCTTGGCTTGGCTTGGCTTGGCTTGGCTTGGCTTGGCTTGGCTTGGCTTGGCTTGGCTTGGCTTGGCTTGGCTTGGCTTGGCTTGGCTTGGCTTGGCTTGGCTTGGCTTGGCTTGGCTTGGCTTGGCTTGGCTTGGCTTGGCTTGGCTTGGCTTGGCTTGGCTTGGCTTGGCTTGGCTTGGCTTGGCTTGGCTTGGCTTGGCTTGGCTTGGCTTGGCTTGGCTTGGCTTGGCTTGGCTTGGCTTGGCTTGGCTTGGCTTGGCTTGGCTTGGCTTGGCTTGGCTTGGCTTGGCTTGGCTTGGCTTGGCTTGGCTTGGCTTGGCTTGGCTTGGCTTGGCTTGGCTTGGCTTGGCTTGGCTTGGCTTGGCTTGGCTTGGCTTGGCTTGGCTTGGCTTGGCTTGGCTTGGCTTGGCTTGGCTTGGCTTGGCTTGGCTTGGCTTGGCTTGGCTTGGCTTGGCTTGGCTTGGCTTGGCTTGGCTTGGCTTGGCTTGGCTTGGCTTGGCTTGGCTTGGCTTGGCTGGCTTGGCTTGGCTTGGCTTGGCTTGGCTTGGCTTGGCTTGGCTTGGCTTGGCTTGGCTTGGCTTGGCTTGGCTTGGCTTGGCTTGGCTTGGCTTGGCTTGGCTTGGCTTGGCTTGGCTTGGCTTGGCTTGGCTTGGCTTGGCTTGGCTTGGCTTGGCTTGGCTTGGCTTGGCTTGGCTTGGCTTGGCTTGGCTTGGCTTGGCTTGGCTTGGCTTGGCTTGGCTTGGCTTGGCTTGGCTTGGCTTGGCTTGGCTTGGCTTGGCTTGGCTTGGCTTGGCTTGGCTTGGCTTGGCTTGGCTTGGCTTGGCTTGGCTTGGCTTGGCTTGGCTTGGCTTGGCTTGGCTTGGCTTGGCTTGGCTTGGCTTGGCTTGGCTTGGCTTGGCTTGGCTTGGCTTGGCTTGGCTTGGCTTGGCTTGGCTTGGCTTGGCTTGGCTTGCTTGGCTTGGCTTGGCTTGGCTTGGCTTGGCTTGGCTTGGCTTGGCTTGGCTTGGCTTGGCTTGGCTTGGCTTGGCTTGGCTTGGCTTGGCTTGGCTTGGCTTGGCTTGGCTTGGCTTGGCTTGGCTTGGCTTTGGCTTGGCTTGGCTTGGCTTGGCTTGGCTTGGCTTGGCTTGGCTTGGCTTGGCTTGGCTTGGCTTGGCTTGGCTTGGCTTGGCTTGGCTTGGCTTGGCTTGGCTTGGCTTGGCTTGGCTTGGCTTGGCTTGGCTTGGCTTGGCTTGGCTTGGCTTGGCTTGGCTTGGCTTGGCTTGGCTTGGCTTGGCTTGGCTTGGCTTGGCTTGGCTTGGCTTGGCTTGGCTTGGCTTGGCTTGGCTTGGCTTGGCTTGGCGTGGCCTGGCCTGGCCTGGCCTGGCCTGGCCTGGCCTGGCCTGGCCTGGCCTGGCCTGGCCTGGCCTGGCCTGGCCTGGCCTGGCCTGGCCTGGCCTGGCCTGGCCTGGCCTGGCCTGGCCTGGCCTGGCCTGGCCTGGCCTGGCCTGGCGTGGCGTGGCTTGGCTTGGCTTGGCTTGGCTTGGCTTGGCTTGGCTTGGCTTGGCTTGGCTTGGCTTGGCTTGGCTTGGCTTGGCTTGGCTTGGCTTGGCTTGGCTTGGCTTGGCTTGGCTTGGCTTGGCTTGGCTTGGCTTGGCTTGGCTTGGCTTGGCTTGGCTTGGCTTGGCTTGGCTTGGCTTGGCTTGGCTTGGCTTGGCTTGGCTTGGCTTGGCTTGGCTTGGCTTGGCTTGGCTTGGCTTGGCTTGGCTTGGCTTGGCTTGGCTTGGCTTGGCTTGGCTTGGCGTGGCGTGGCCTGGCCTGGCCTGGCCTGGCCTGGCCTGGCCTGGCCTGGCCTGGCCTGGCGTGGCTTGGCTTGGCTTGGCTTGGCTTGGCTTGGCTTGGCTTGGCTTGGCTTGGCTTGGCTTGGCTTGGCTTGGCTTGGCTTGGCTTGGCTTGGCTTGGCTTGGGTCGGCTTGGCTTGGCTTGGCTTGGGTTGGCTTGGCTTGGCTTGGCTTGGCTTGGCTTGGGTCGGCTTGGGTCGGCTTTAGTCGGCTTGGCTTGGCTTGGGTTGGCTTGGGTTGGCTTGGCTTGACTTGGCTTGGCTTGGCTTGGGTTGGCTTGGCTTAGTTTGGCTTGGCTTGGTTTGGCTTGGCTTGGATTGGCTTGGCTTGGCTTGGCTTGGCTTGGGTTGGCTTGGCTTAGTTTGGCTTGGCTTGGTTTGGATTGGCTTGGATTGGCTTGGCTTGGCTTGGCTTGGCTTGGCTTGGCTTGGGTCGGCTTGGGACGGCTTGGCTTGGCTTGGCTTGGGTTAGCTTGGCTTGGCTTGGCTTGGCTTGGGTCGGCTTGGGTCGGCTTGGCTTGGCTTGGGTTGGCTTGGCTTGGCTTGGCTTGGCTTGGGTCGGCTTGGGTCGGCTTGGCTTGGCTTGGCTTAGTTTGGATTGGCTTGGCTTGGGTCGGCTTGGGTCGGCCTGGCTTGGCTTGGGTTGGCTTGGCTTGGCTTGGCTTGGCTTGGCTTGGCTTGGCTTGGCTTGGGTCGGCTTGGCTTGGCTTGGGTTGGCTTGGGTTGGCTTGGCTTGACTTGGCTTGGCTTGGCTTGGGTTGGCTTGGCTTAGTTTGGCTTGGCTTGGTTTGGCTTGGCTTGGATTGGCTTGGCTTGGCCTGGCTTGGCTTGGCTTGGCTTGGCTTGGCTTGGGTCGGCTTGGGTCGGCTTGGCTTGGTTTGGCTTGGGTTGGTTTGGCTTGGCTTGGCTTGGCTTGGGTCGGCTTGGGTCGGCTTGGGTCGGCTTGGCTTGGCTTGGGTTGGTTTGGGTTGGCTTGGCTTGACTTGGCTTGGCTTGGCTTGGGTTGGCTTGGCTTAGTTTGGCTTGGCTTGGGTTGGCTTGGCTTGGCTTGGCTTGGCTTGGCTTGGGTCGTCTTGGGTCGGCTTGGGTCGGCTTGGCTTGGCTTGGGTTGGCTTGGCTTGACTTGGCTTGGCTTAGCTTGGGTTCGCTTGGCTTCGCTTGGCTTCGCTTGGCTTCGCTTGGCTTCGCTTGGCTTCGCTTGGCTTCGCTTGGCTTCGCTTGGCTTCGCTTGGCTTCGCTTGGTTTCGCTTGGTTTGGCTTGGCTTGGCTTGGCTTGGCTTGGCTTCGCTTGGTTTGGCTTGGCTTGGGTTGGCTTGGGTTGGCTTGGCTTGGCTTGGCTTGGCTTGGCTTGGCTTGGCTTGGCTTGGGTTGGCTTGGCTTGGCTTGGCTTAGTTTGGCTTGGCTTGGCTTGGGTCGGCTTGGCTTGGCTTCGCTTGGCTTCGCTTGGCTTGGCTTGGCTTGGCTTGGCTTGGCTTGGCTTGGCTTGGCTTGGCTTGGCTTGGCTTGTCTTGGCTTGGCTTGGCTTGGCTTGGCTTGGCTTGGCTTGGCTTGGCTTGGCTTGGCTTGGCTTGGCTTGGCTTGGCTTGGCTTGGCGTGGCCTGGCCTGGCCTGGCCTGGCCTGGCCTGGCCTGGCCTGGCCTGGCCTGGCCTGGCCTGCCCTGGCCTGGCCTGGCCTGGCCTGGCCTGGCCTGGCGTGGCTTGGCCTGGCCTGGCCTGGCCTGGCCTGGCTTGGCCTGGCCTGGCCTGGCGTGGCTTGGCTTGGCTTGGCTTGGCTTGGCTTGGCTTGGCTTGGCTTGGCTTGGCTTGGCTTGGCTTGGCTTGGCTTGGCTTGGCTTGGCTTGGCTTGGCTTCTCTTCGCTTGGCTTGGCTTGGCTTGGCTTGGCTTCGCTTGGCTTCGCTTGGTTTCGCTTGGCTTGGCTTGGCTTGGCTTGGCTTCGCTTGGCTTCGCTTGGCTTGGCTTGGCTTGGCTTGGCTTGGCTTGGCTTGGCTTGGCTTGGCTTGGCTTGGCTTGGCTTGGCTTGGCTTGTCTTGGCTTGGCTTGGCTTGGCTTGGCTTGGCTTGGCTTGGCTTGGCTTGGCTTGGCGTGGCTTGGCCTGGCCTGGCCTGGCCTGGCCTGGCCTGGCGTGGCTTGGCTTGGCTTGGCTTGGCTTGGCTTGGCTTGGCTTGGCTTGGCTTGGCTTGGCTTGGCTTGGCTTGGCTTGGCTTGGCTTGGCTTGGCTTGGCTTGGCTTGGCTTGGCTTGGCTTGGCTTGGCTTGGCTTGGCTTGGCTTGGCTTGGCTTGGCTTGGCTTGGCTTGGCTTGGCTTGGCTTGGCTTGGCTTGGCTTGGCTTGGCTTGGCGTGGCCTGGCCTGGCCTGGTCTGGCCTGGCCTGGCCTGGCCTGGCCTGGCCTGGCCTGGCCTGGCCTGGCCTGGCTTGGCTTGGCTTGGCTTGGCTTGGCTTGGCTTGGGTCGGCTTGGCTTGGCTTGGCTTGGGTTGGCTTGGCTTGGCTTGGCTTGGCTTGGCTTGGGTCGGCTTGGGTCGGCTTTAGTCGGCTTGGCTTGGCTTGGGTTGGCTTGGGTTGGCTTGGCTTGACTTGGCTTGGCTTGGCTTGGGTTGGCTTGGCTTAGTTTGGCTTGGCTTGGTTTGGCTTGGCTTGGATTGGCTTGGCTTGGCTTGGCTTGGCTTGGGTTGGCTTGGCTTAGTTTGGCTTGGCTTGGTTTGGATTGGCTTGGATTGGCTTGGCTTGGCTTGGCTTGGCTTGGCTTGGCTTGGCTTGGGTCGGCTTGGGACGGCTTGGCTTGGCTTGGCTTGGGTTAGCTTGGCTTGGCTTGGCTTGGCTTGGGTCGGCTTGGGTCGGCTTGGCTTGGCTTGGGTTGGCTTGGCTTGGCTTGGCTTGGCTTGGGTCGGCTTGGGTCGGCTTGGCTTGGCTTGGCTTAGTTTGGATTGGTTTGGCTTGGGTCGGCTTGGGTCGGCCTGGCTTGGCTTGGGTTGGCTTGGCTTGGCTTGGCTTGGCTTGGCTTGGCTTGGCTTGGCTTGGGTCGGCTTGGCTTGGCTTGGGTTGGCTTGGGTTGGCTTGGCTTGACTTGGCTTGGCTTGGCTTGGGTTGGCTTGGCTTAGTTTGGCTTGGCTTGGTTTGGCTTGGCTTGGATTGGCTTGGCTTGGCCTGGCTTGGCTTGGCTTGGCTTGGCTTGGCTTGGGTCGGCTTGGGTCGGCTTGGCTTGGTTTGGCTTGGGTTGGCTTGGCTTGGCTTGGCTTGGCTTGGGTCGGCTTGGGTCGGCTTGGGTCGGCTTGGCTTGGCTTGGGTTGGTTTGGGTTGGCTTGGCTTGACTTGGCTTGGCTTGGCTTGGGTTGGCTTGGCTTAGTTTGGCTTGGCTTGGGTTGGCTTGGCTTGGCTTGGCTTGGCTTGGCTTGGGTCGTCTTGGGTCGGCTTGGGTCGGCTTGGCTTGGCTTGGGTTGGCTTGGCTTGACTTGGCTTGGCTTAGCTTGGGTTCGCTTGGCTTCGCTTGGCTTCGCTTGGCTTCGCTTGGCTTCGCTTGGCTTCGCTTGGCTTTGCTTGGCTTCGCTTGGTTTCGCTTGGTTTGGCTTGGCTTGGCTTGGCTTGGCTTGGCTTGGCTTCGCTTGGTTTGGCTTGGCTTGGGTTGGCTTGGGTTGGCTTGTCTTGGCTTGGCTTGGCTTGGCTTGGCTTGGCTTGGCTTGGCTTGGGTTGGCTTGGCTTGGCTTGGCTTAGTTTGGCTTGGCTTGGGTCGGCTTGGCTTGGCTTGGCTTGGGTTGGCTTGGCTTGGCTTGGCTTGGCTTGGCTTGGGTCGGCTTGGGTCGGCTTGGGTCGGCTTGGCTTGGCTTGGGTTGGCTTGGGTTGGCTTGGCTTGACTTGGCTTGGCTTGGCTTGGCTTACCTTGGCTTGGCTTGGTTTGGCTTGGCTTGGATTGGCTTGGCTTGTCTTGGCTTGGCTTGGGTTGGCTTGGCTTAGTTTGGCTTGGCTTGGTTTGGCTTGGCTTGGAATGGCTTGGCTTGGCTTGGCTTGGTTTGGCTTGGCTTGGCTTGGCTTGGGTCGGCTTGGGTCGGCTTGGCTTGGCTTAGGTCGGCTTGGGTCGGCTTGGCTTGGCTTGGGTTGGCTTGGCTTGGCTTGGCTTGGCTTGGGTCGGCTTGGCTTGGCTTGGCTTAGTTTGGCTTGGCTTGTCTTGGGTCGGCTTGGGTCGGCTTGGCTTGGCTTGGGTTGGCTTGGCTTGGCTTGGCTTGGCTTGGCTTGGCTTGGCTTGGGTCGGCTTGGGTCGGCTTGGGTCGGCTTGGCTTGGCTTGGGTTGGCTTGGGTTGGCTTGGCTTGACTTGGCTTGGCTTGGCTTGGGTTGGCTTGGCTTAGTTTGGCTTGGCTTGGTTTGGCTTGGCTTGGATTGGCTTGGCTTGGCTTGGCTTGGGTTGGCTTGGCTTAATTTGGCTTGGCTTGGTTTGGCTTGGCTTGGATTGGCTTGGCTTGGCCTGGCTTGGCTTGGCTTGGCTTGGCTTGGCTTGGCTTGGGTCGGCTTGGGTCGGCTTGGCTTGGCTTGGCTTGGCTTCGCTTGGCTTCGCTTGGCTTGGCTTGGCTTGGCTTGGCTTGGCTTCGCTTGGCTTCGCTTGGCTTCGCTTGGCTTCGATTGGCTTCTCTTGGCTTCGCTTGGTTTGGCTTGGCTTGGCTTGGCTTGGTTTCGCTTGGCTTGGATTGGCTTGGCTTGGCTTCGCTTGGCTTCGCTTGGCTTCGCTTGGCTTCGCTTGGCTTCGCTTGGCTTCGCTTGGCTTGGCTTGGCTTGGCTTGGCTTGGCTTGGCTTGGCTTGGCTTGGCTTGGCTTGGCTTGGCTTGGCTTGGCTTCGCTTGGCTTGGCTTGGTTTGGCTTGGCTTGGTTTCGCTTGGCTTGGCTTGGCTTGGGTCGGCTTGTGTCGGCTTTAGTCGGCTTGGCTTGGCTTGGGTTGGCTTGGGTTGGCTTGGCTTGGCTTGGCTTGGCTTGGCTTGGCTTGGCTTGGCTTGGCTTGGCTTGGCTTGGCTTGGCTTGGCTTGGCTTGGCTTGGCTTGGCTTGGCTTGGGTCGGCTTGGCTTGGCTTGGCTTGGGTTGGCTTGGCTTGGCTTGGCTTGGCTTGGCTTGGGTCGGCTTGGGTCGGCTTTAGTCGGCTTGGCTTGGCTTGGGTTGGCTTGGGTTGGCTTGGCTTGACTTGGCTTGGCTTGGCTTGGCTTGGCTTAGTTTGGCTTGGCTTGGTTTGGCTTGGCTTGGATTGGCTTGGCTTGGCTTGGCTTGGCTTGGGTTGGCTTGGCTTAGTTTGGCTTGGCTTGGTTTGGATTGGCTTGGATTGGCTTGGCTTGGCTTGGCTTGGCTTGGCTTGGCTTGGCTTGGGTCGGCTTGGGACGGCTTGGCTTGGCTTGGCTTGGGTTAGCTTGGCTTGGCTTGGCTTGGCTTGGGTCGGCTTGGGTCGGCTTGGCTTGGCTTGGGTTGGCTTGGCTTGGCTTGGCTTGGCTTGGGTCGGCTTGGGTCGGCTTGGCTTGGCTTGGCTTAGTTTGGATTGGCTTGGCTTGGGTCGGCTTGGGTCGGCCTGGCTTGGCTTGGGTTGGCTTGGCTTGGCTTGGCTTGGCTTGGCTTGGCTTGGCTTGGCTTGGGTCGGCTTGGCTTGGCTTGGGTTGGCTTGGGTTGGCTTGGCTTGACTTGGCTTGGCTTGGCTTGGGTTGGCTTGGCTTAGTTTGGCTTGGCTTGGTTTGGCTTGGCTTGGATTGGCTTGGCTTGGCCTGGCTTGGCTTGGCTTGGCTTGGCTTGGCTTGGGTCGGCTTGGGTCGGCTTGGCTTGGTTTGGCTTGGGTTGGCTTGGCTTGGCTTGGCTTGGCTTGGGTCGGCTTGGGTCGGCTTGGGTCGGCTTGGCTTGGCTTGGGTTGGTTTGGGTTGGCTTGGCTTGACTTGGCTTGGCTTGGCTTGGGTTGGCTTGGCTTAGTTTGGCTTGGCTTGGGTTGGCTTGGCTTGGCTTGGCTTGGCTTGGCTTGGGTCGTCTTGGGTCGGCTTGGGTCGGCTTGGCTTGGCTTGGGTTGGCTTGGCTTGACTTGGCTTGGCTTAGCTTGGGTTCGCTTGGCTTCGCTTGGCTTCGCTTGGCTTCGCTTGGCTTCGCTTGGCTTCGCTTGGCTTCGCTTGGCTTCGCTTGGCTTCGCTTGGCTTTGCTTGGCTTCGCTTGGTTTCGCTTGGTTTGGCTTGGCTTGGCTTGGCTTGGCTTGGCTTGGCTTCGCTTGGTTTGGCTTGGCTTGGGTTGGCTTGGGTTGGCTTGGCTTGGCTTGGCTTGGCTTGGCTTAGCTTGGCTTGGCTTGGGTTGGCTTGGCTTGGCTTGGCTTAGTTTGGCTTGGCTTGGCTTGGGTCGGCTTGGCTTGGCTTGGCTTGGGTTGGCTTGGCTTAGTTTGGCTTGGCTTGGGTTGGCTTGGCTTGGCTTGGCTTGGCTTGGCTTGGGTCGTCTTGGGTCGGCTTGGGTCGGCTTGGCTTGGCTTGGGTTGGCTTGGCTTGACTTGGCTTGGCTTAGCTTGGGTTCGCTTGGCTTCGCTTGGCTTCGCTTGGCTTCGCTTGGCTTCGCTTGGCTTCGCTTGGCTTCGCTTGGCTTCGCTTGGCTTTGCTTGGCTTCGCTTGGTTTCGCTTGGTTTGGCTTGGCTTGGCTTGGCTTGGCTTGGCTTGGCTTCGCTTGGTTTGGCTTGGCTTGGGTTGGCTTGGGTTGGCTTGGCTTGGCTTGGCTTGGCTTGGCTTAGCTTGGCTTGGCTTGGCTTGGGTTGGCTTGGCTTGGCTTGGCTTAGTTTGGCTTGGCTTGGCTTGGGTCGGCTTGGCTTGGCTTGGCTTGGGTTGGCTTGGCTTGGCTTGGCTTGGCTTGGCTTGGGTCGGCTTGGGTCGGCTTGGGTCGGCTTGGCTTGGCTTGGGTTGGCTTGGGTTGGCTTGGCTTGACTTAGCTTGGCTTGGCTTGGCTTACCTTGGCTTGGCTTGGTTTGGCTTGGCTTGGATTGGCTTGGCTTGTCTTGGCTTGGCTTGGGTTGGCTTGGCTTAGTTTGGCTTGGCTTGGTTTGGCTTGGCTTGGCTTGGCTTGGCTTGGTTTGGCTTGGCTTGGCTTGGCTTGGGTCGGCTTGGGTCGGCTTGGCTTGGCTTAGGTCGGCTTGGGTCGGCTTGGCTTGGCTTGGGTTGGCTTGGCTTGGCTTGGCTTGGCTTGGGTCGGCTTGGCTTGGCTTGGCTTAGTTTGGCTTGGCTTGTCTTGGGTCGGCTTGGGTCGGCTTGGCTTGGCTTGGGTTGGCTTGGCTTGGCTTGGCTTGGCTTGGCTTGGCTTGGCTTGGCTTGGGTCGGCTTGGGTCGGCTTGGGTCGGCTTTGCTTGGCTTGGGTTGGCTTGGGTTGGCTTGGCTTGACTTGGCTTGGCTTGGCTTGGGTTGGCTTGGCTTAGTTTGGCTTGGCTTGGTTTGGCTTGGCTTGGATTGGCTTGGCTTGGCTTGGCTTGGGTTGGCTTGGCTTAATTTGGCTTGGCTTGGTTTGGCTTGGCTTGGATTGGCTTGGCTTGGCCTGGCTTGGCTTGGCTTGGCTTGGCTTGGCTTGGCTTGGGTCGGCTTGGGTCGGCTTGGCTTGGCTTGGCTTGGCTTCGCTTGGCTTCGCTTGGCTTGGCTTGGCTTGGCTTGGCTTGGCTTCGCTTGGCTTCGCTTGGCTTCGATTGGCTTCTCTTGGCTTCGCTTGGCTTGGCTTGGCTTGGCTTGGCTTGGCTTCGCTTGGCTTCGCTTGGCTTGGCTTGGCTTGGCTTGGCTTGGCTTCGCTTGGCTTCGCTTGGCTTCGATTGGCTTCTCTTGGCTTCGCTTGGCTTGGCTTGGCTTGGCTTGGCTTGGTTTCGCTTGGCTTGGATTGGCTTGGCTTGGCTTCGCTTGGCTTCGCTTGGCTTCGCTTGGCTTCGCTTGGCTTCGCTTGGCTTCGCTTGGCTTCGCTTGGCTTGGCTTGGCTTGGCTTGGCTTGGCTTGGCTTGGCTTGGCTTGGCTTGGCTTGGCTTGGCTTGGCTTCGCTTGGCTTGGCTTGGTTTGGCTTGGCTTGGTTTCGCTTGGCTTGGCTTGGCTTGGCTTGGCTTGGCTTGCTTGGCTTGGCTTGGCTTGGCTTGGCTTGGCTTGGCTTGGCTTGGCTTGGCTTGGCTTGGCTTGGCTTGGCTTGGCTTGGCTTGGCTTGGCTTGGCTTGGCTTGGCTTGGCTTGGCTTGCTTGGCTTGGCTTGGCTTGGCTTGGCTTGGCTTGGCTTGGCTTGGCTTGGCTTGGCTTGGCTTGGCTTGGCTTGGCTTGGCTTGGCTTGGCTTGGCTTGGCTTGGCTTGGCTTGGCTTGGCTTGGCTTGGCTTGGCTTGGCTTGGCTTGGCTTGGCTTGGCTTGGCTTGGCTTGGCTTGGCTTGGCTTGGCTTGGCTTGGCTTGGCTTGGCTTGGCTTGGCTTGGCTTGGCTTGGCTTGGCTTGGCTTGGCTTGCTTGGCTTGGCTTGGCTTGGCTTGGCTTGGCTTGGCTTGGCGTGGCTTGGCTTGGCTTGGCTTGGCTTGGCTTGGCTTGGCTTGGCTTGGCTTGGCTTGGCTTGGCTTGGCTTGGCTTGGCTTCGCTTGGCTTCGCTTGGCTTGGCTTGGCTTCGCTTGGCTTCGCTTGGCTTGGCTTGGCTTCGCTTGGCTTCGCTTGGCTTGGCTTGGCTTGGCTTGGCTTGGCTTGGCTTGGCTTGGCTTGGCTTGGCTTGTCTTGGCTTCGCTTGGCTTGGCCTTGGCTTCGCTTGGCTTCGCTTGGCTTGGCTTGGCTTGGCTTGGCTTGGCTTGGCTTGGCTTGGCTTGGCTTGGCTTGGCTTGGCTTGGCTTGGCTTGGCTTGGCTTGGCTTGGCTTGGCTTGGCTTGGCTTGGCTTGGCTTGGCTTGGCTTGGCTTGGCTTGGCTTCGCTTGGCTTCGCTTGGCTTGGCTTGGCTTCGCTTGGCTTCGCTTGGCTTGGCTTGGCTTCGCTTGGCTTGGCTTGGCTTCGCTTGGCTTCGCTTGGCTTGGCTTGGCTTGGCTTGGCTTGGCTTGGCTTGGCTTGGCTTGGCTTGGCTTGGCTTGGCTTGGCTTGGCTTGGCTTGGCTTGGCTTGGCTTGGCTTGTCTTGGCTTCGCTTGGCTTGGCTTGGCTTCGCTTGGCTTGGCTTGGCTTCGCTTGGCTTCGCTTGGCTTGGCTTGGCTTGGCTTGGCTTGGCTTGGCTTGGCTTGGCTTGGCTTGGCTTGGCTTGGCTTGGCTTGGCTTGGCTTGGGTTGGCTTGGCTTGGCTTGGCTTGGCTTGGCTTGGCTTGGCTTGGGTCGGCTTGGGTCGGCTTGGGTCGGCTTGGCTTGGCTTGGGTTGGCTTGGGTTGGCTTGGCTTGACTTGGCTTGGCTTGGCTTGGGTTGGCTTGGCTTAGTTTGGCTTGGCTTGGTTTGGCTTGGCTTGGATTGGCTTGGCTTGGCTTGGCTTGGGTTGGCTTGGCTTAATTTGGCTTGGCTTGGTTTGGCTTGGCTTGGATTGGCTTGGCTTGGCCTGGCTTGGCTTGGCTTGGCTTGGCTTGGCTTGGCTTGGGTCGGCTTGGGTCGGCTTGGCTTGGCTTGGCTTGGCTTCGCTTGGCTTCGCTTGGCTTGGCTTGGCTTGGCTTGGCTTGGCTTCGCTTGGCTTCGCTTGGCTTCGCTTGGCTTCGATTGGCTTCTCTTGGCTTCGCTTGGTTTGGCTTGGCTTGGCTTGGCTTGGTTTCGCTTGGCTTGGATTGGCTTGGCTTGGCTTCGCTTGGCTTCGCTTGGCTTCGCTTGGCTTCGCTTGGCTTCGCTTGGCTTCGCTTGGCTTGGCTTGGCTTGGCTTGGCTTGGCTTGGCTTGGCTTGGCTTGGCTTGGCTTGGCTTGGCTTGGCTTGGCTTCGCTTGGCTTGGCTTGGTTTGGCTTGGCTTGGTTTCGCTTGGCTTGGCTTGGCTTGGGTCGGCTTGTGTCGGCTTTAGTCGGCTTGGCTTGGCTTGGGTTGGCTTGGGTTGGCTTGGCTTGGCTTGGCTTGGCTTGGCTTGGCTTGGCTTGGCTTGGCTTGGCTTGGCTTGGCTTGGCTTGGCTTGGCTTGGCTTGGCTTGGCTTGGCTTGGGTCGGCTTGGCTTGGCTTGGCTTGGGTTGGCTTGGCTTGGCTTGGCTTGGCTTGGCTTGGGTCGGCTTGGGTCGGCTTTAGTCGGCTTGGCTTGGCTTGGGTTGGCTTGGGTTGGCTTGGCTTGACTTGGCTTGGCTTGGCTTGGCTTGGCTTAGTTTGGCTTGGCTTGGTTTGGCTTGGCTTGGATTGGCTTGGCTTGGCTTGGCTTGGCTTGGGTTGGCTTGGCTTAGTTTGGCTTGGCTTGGTTTGGATTGGCTTGGATTGGCTTGGCTTGGCTTGGCTTGGCTTGGCTTGGCTTGGCTTGGGTCGGCTTGGGACGGCTTGGCTTGGCTTGGCTTGGGTTAGCTTGGCTTGGCTTGGCTTGGCTTGGGTCGGCTTGGGTCGGCTTGGCTTGGCTTGGGTTGGCTTGGCTTGGCTTGGCTTGGCTTGGGTCGGCTTGGGTCGGCTTGGCTTGGCTTGGCTTAGTTTGGATTGGCTTGGCTTGGGTCGGCTTGGGTCGGCCTGGCTTGGCTTGGGTTGGCTTGGCTTGGCTTGGCTTGGCTTGGCTTGGCTTGGCTTGGCTTGGGTCGGCTTGGCTTGGCTTGGGTTGGCTTGGGTTGGCTTGGCTTGACTTGGCTTGGCTTGGCTTGGGTTGGCTTGGCTTAGTTTGGCTTGGCTTGGTTTGGCTTGGCTTGGATTGGCTTGGCTTGGCCTGGCTTGGCTTGGCTTGGCTTGGCTTGGCTTGGGTCGGCTTGGGTCGGCTTGGCTTGGTTTGGCTTGGGTTGGCTTGGCTTGGCTTGGCTTGGCTTGGGTCGGCTTGGGTCGGCTTGGGTCGGCTTGGCTTGGCTTGGGTTGGTTTGGGTTGGCTTGGCTTGACTTGGCTTGGCTTGGCTTGGGTTGGCTTGGCTTAGTTTGGCTTGGCTTGGGTTGGCTTGGCTTGGCTTGGCTTGGCTTGGCTTGGGTCGTCTTGGGTCGGCTTGGGTCGGCTTGGCTTGGCTTGGGTTGGCTTGGCTTGACTTGGCTTGGCTTAGCTTGGGTTCGCTTGGCTTCGCTTGGCTTCGCTTGGCTTCGCTTGGCTTCGCTTGGCTTCGCTTGGCTTCGCTTGGCTTCGCTTGGCTTCGCTTGGCTTTGCTTGGCTTCGCTTGGTTTCGCTTGGTTTGGCTTGGCTTGGCTTGGCTTGGCTTGGCTTGGCTTCGCTTGGTTTGGCTTGGCTTGGGTTGGCTTGGGTTGGCTTGGCTTGGCTTGGCTTGGCTTGGCTTAGCTTGGCTTGGCTTGGGTTGGCTTGGCTTGGCTTGGCTTAGTTTGGCTTGGCTTGGCTTGGGTCGGCTTGGCTTGGCTTGGCTTGGGTTGGCTTGGCTTAGTTTGGCTTGGCTTGGGTTGGCTTGGCTTGGCTTGGCTTGGCTTGGCTTGGGTCGTCTTGGGTCGGCTTGGGTCGGCTTGGCTTGGCTTGGGTTGGCTTGGCTTGACTGTTGGCTTAGCTTGGGTTCGCTTGGCTTCGCTTGGCTTCGCTTGGCTTCGCTTGGCTTCGCTTGGCTTCGCTTGGCTTCGCTTGGCTTCGCTTGGCTTTGCTTGGCTTCGCTTGGTTTCGCTTGGTTTGGCTTGGCTTGGCTTGGCTTGGCTTGGCTTGGCTTCGCTTGGTTTGGCTTGGCTTGGGTTGGCTTGGGTTGGCTTGGCTTGGCTTGGCTTGGCTTGGCTTAGCTTGGCTTGGCTTGGCTTGGGTTGGCTTGGCTTGGCTTGGCTTAGTTTGGCTTGGCTTGGCTTGGGTCGGCTTGGCTTGGCTTGGCTTGGGTTGGCTTGGCTTGGCTTGGCTTGGCTTGGCTTGGGTCGGCTTGGGTCGGCTTGGGTCGGCTTGGCTTGGCTTGGGTTGGCTTGGGTTGGCTTGGCTTGACTTAGCTTGGCTTGGCTTGGCTTACCTTGGCTTGGCTTGGTTTGGCTTGGCTTGGATTGGCTTGGCTTGTCTTGGCTTGGCTTGGGTTGGCTTGGCTTAGTTTGGCTTGGCTTGGTTTGGCTTGGCTTGGCTTGGCTTGGCTTGGTTTGGCTTGGCTTGGCTTGGCTTGGGTCGGCTTGGGTCGGCTTGGCTTGGCTTAGGTCGGCTTGGGTCGGCTTGGCTTGGCTTGGGTTGGCTTGGCTTGGCTTGGCTTGGCTTGGGTCGGCTTGGCTTGGCTTGGCTTAGTTTGGCTTGGCTTGTCTTGGGTCGGCTTGGGTCGGCTTGGCTTGGCTTGGGTTGGCTTGGCTTGGCTTGGCTTGGCTTGGCTTGGCTTGGCTTGGCTTGGGTCGGCTTGGGTCGGCTTGGGTCGGCTTTGCTTGGCTTGGGTTGGCTTGGGTTGGCTTGGCTTGACTTGGCTTGGCTTGGCTTGGGTTGGCTTGGCTTAGTTTGGCTTGGCTTGGTTTGGCTTGGCTTGGATTGGCTTGGCTTGGCTTGGCTTGGGTTGGCTTGGCTTAATTTGGCTTGGCTTGGT
The DNA here is from genome assembly GCA_940337035.1 of Agriotes lineatus. NCBI lineage: Eukaryota > Metazoa > Arthropoda > Insecta > Coleoptera > Elateridae > Agriotes > Agriotes lineatus. Next base: position 33,529 of record CALNHX010009345.1, read on the forward strand.
TTGGCTTGGCTTGGATTGGCTTGGCTTGGCCTGGCTTGGCTTGGCTTGGCTTGGCTTGGCTTGGCTTGGGTCGGCTTGGGTCGGCTTGGCTTGGCTTGGCTTGGCTTCGCTTGGCTTCGCTTGGCTTGGCTTGGCTTGGCTTGGCTTGGCTTCGCTTGGCTTCGCTTGGCTTCGATTGGCTTCTCTTGGCTTCGCTTGGCTTGGCTTGGCTTGGCTTGGCTTGGCTTCGCTTGGCTTCGCTTGGCTTGGCTTGGCTTGGCTTGGCTTGGCTTCGCTTGGCTTCGCTTGGCTTCGATTGGCTTCTCTTGGCTTCGCTTGGCTTGGCTTGGCTTGGCTTGGCTTGGTTTCGCTTGGCTTGGATTGGCTTGGCTTGGCTTCGCTTGGCTTCGCTTGGCTTCGCTTGGCTTCGCTTGGCTTCGCTTGGCTTCGCTTGGCTTCGCTTGGCTTGGCTTGGCTTGGCTTGGCTTGGCTTGGCTTGGCTTGGTTTGGCTTGGCTTGGCTTGGCTTGGCTTGGCTTGGCTTGGCTTGGTTTCGCTTGGCTTGGCTTGGCTTGGCTTGGCTTGGCTTGCTTGGCTTGGCTTGGCTTGGCTTGGCTTGGCTTGGCTTGGCTTGGCTTGGCTTGGCTTGGCTTGGCTTGGCTTGGCTTGGCTTGGCTTGGCTTGGCTTGGCTTGGCTTGGCTTGGCTTGGCTTGGCTTGGCTTGGCTTGGCTTGGCTTGGCTTGGCTTGGCTTGGCTTGGCTTGGCTTGGCTTGGCTTGGCTTGGCTTGGCTTGGCTGGCTTGGCTTGGCTTGGCTTGGCTTGGCTTGGCTTGGCTTGGCTTGGCTTGGCTTGGCTTGGCTTGGCTTGGCTTGGCTTGGCTTGGCTTGGCTTGGCTTGGCTTGGCTTGGCTTGGCTTGGCTTGGCTTGGCTTGGCTTGCTTGGCTTGGCTTGGCTTGGCTTGGCTTGGCTTGGCTTGGCTTGGCTTGGCTTGGCTTGGCTTGGCTTGGCTTGGCTTGGCTTGGCTTGGCTTGGCGTGGCTTGGCTTGGCTTGGCTTGGCTTGGCTTGGCTTGGCTTGGCTTGGCTTGGCTTGGCTTGGCTTGGCTTGGCTTGGCTTCGCTTGGCTTCGCTTGGCTTGGCTTGGCTTCGCTTGGCTTCGCTTGGCTGGCTTGGCTTCGCTTGGCTTCGCTTGGCTTGGCTTGGCTTGCTTGGCTTGGCTTGGCTTGGCTTGGCTTGGCTTGCTTGTCTTGGCTTCGCTTGGCTTGGCTTGGCTTCGCTTGGCTTCGCTTGGCTTGGCTTGGCTTGGCTTGGCTTGGCTTGGCTTGGCTTGGCTTGGCTTGGCTTGGCTTGGCTTGCTTGGCTTGGCTTGGCTTGGCTTGGCTTGGCTTGGCTTGGCTTGGCTTGGCTTGGCTTGGCTTGGCTTGGCTTGGCTTGGCTTGGCTTGGCTTCGCTTGGTTTGGCTTGGCTTGGGTTGGCTTGGGTTGGCTTGGCTTGG
>CALNHX010009345.1:40000-45000 GCA_940337035.1 Agriotes lineatus
TTGGCTTGGGTCGGCTTGGGTCGGCTTGGCTTGGCTTGGCTTGGCTTCGCTTGGCTTCGCTTGGCTTGGCTTGGCTTGGCTTGGCTTGGCTTCGCTTGGCTTCGCTTGGCTTCGCTTGGCTTCGATTGGCTTCTCTTGGCTTCGCTTGGTTTGGCTTGGCTTGGCTTGGCTTGGTTTCGCTTGGCTTGGATTGGCTTGGCTTGGCTTCGCTTGGCTTCGCTTGGCTTCGCTTGGCTTCGCTTGGCTTCGCTTGGCTTCGCTTGGCTTGGCTTGGCTTGGCTTGGCTTGGCTTGGCTTGGCTTGGCTTGGCTTGGCTTGGCTTGGCTTGGCTTGGCTTCGCTTGGCTTGGCTTGGTTTGGCTTGGCTTGGTTTCGCTTGGCTTGGCTTGGCTTGGGTCGGCTTGTGTCGGCTTTAGTCGGCTTGGCTTGGCTTGGGTTGGCTTGGGTTGGCTTGGCTTGGCTTGGCTTGGCTTGGCTTGGCTTGGCTTGGCTTGGCTTGGCTTGGCTTGGCTTGGCTTGGCTTGGCTTGGCTTGGCTTGGCTTGGCTTGGGTCGGCTTGGCTTGGCTTGGCTTGGGTTGGCTTGGCTTGGCTTGGCTTGGCTTGGCTTGGGTCGGCTTGGGTCGGCTTTTGTCGGCTTGGCTTGGCTTGGGTTGGCTTGGGTTGGCTTGGCTTGACTTGGCTTGGCTTGGCTTGGGTTGGCTTGGCTTAGTTTGGCTTGGCTTGGTTTGGCTTGGCTTGGATTGGCTTGGCTTGGCTTGGCTTGGCTTGGGTTGGCTTGGCTTAGTTTGGCTTGGCTTGGTTTGGATTGGCTTGGATTGGCTTGGCTTGGCTTGGCTTGGCTTGGCTTGGCTTGGCTTGGGTCGGCTTGGGACGGCTTGGCTTGGCTTGGCTTGGGTTAGCTTGGCTTGGCTTGGCTTGGCTTGGGTCGGCTTGGGTCGGCTTGGCTTGGCTTGGGTTGGCTTGGCTTGGCTTGGCTTGGCTTGGGTCGGCTTGGGTCGGCTTGGCTTGGCTTGGCTTAGTTTGGATTGGCTTGGCTTGGGTCGGCTTGGGTCGGCCTGGCTTGGCTTGGGTTGGCTTGGCTTGGCTTGGCTTGGCTTGGCTTGGCTTGGGTCGGCTTGGCTTGGCTTGGGTTGGCTTGGGTTGGCTTGGCTTGACTTGGCTTGGCTTGGCTTGGGTTGGCTTGGCTTAGTTTGGCTTGGCTTGGTTTGGCTTGGCTTGGATTGGCTTGGCTTGGCCTGGCTTGGCTTGGCTTGGCTTGGCTTGGCTTGGGTCGGCTTGGGTCGGCTTGGCTTGGTTTGGCTTGGGTTGGCTTGGCTTGGCTTGGCTTGGCTTGGGTCGGCTTGGGTCGGCTTGGGTCGGCTTGGCTTGGCTTGGGTTGGTTTGGGTTGGCTTGGCTTGACTTGGCTTGGCTTGGCTTGGGTTGGCTTGGCTTAGTTTGGCTTGGCTTGGGTTGGCTTGGCTTGGCTTGGCTTGGCTTGGCTTGGGTCGTCTTGGGTCGGCTTGGGTCGGCTTGGCTTGGCTTGGGTTGGCTTGGCTTGACTTGGCTTGGCTTAGCTTGGGTTCGCTTGGCTTCGCTTGGCTTCGCTTGGCTTCGCTTGGCTTCGCTTGGCTTCGCTTGGCTTCGCTTGGCTTCGCTTGGCTTCGCTTGGCTTTGCTTGGCTTCGCTTGGTTTCGCTTGGTTTGGCTTGGCTTGGCTTGGCTTGGCTTGGCTTGGCTTCGCTTGGTTTGGCTTGGCTTGGGTTGGCTTGGGTTGGCTTGGCTTGGCTTGGCTTGGCTTGGCTTGGCTTGGCTTGGCTTGGCTTGGGTTGGCTTGGCTTGGCTTGGCTTAGTTTGGCTTAGTTTGGCTTGGCTTGGGTCGGCTTGGCTTGGCTTGGCTTGGGTTGGCTTGGCTTGGCTTGGCTTGGCTTGGCTTGGGTCGGCTTGGGTCGGCTTGGGTCGGCTTGGCTTGGCTTGGGTTGGCTTGGGTTGGCTTGGCTTGACTTGGCTTGGCTTGGCTTGGCTTACCTTGGCTTGGCTTGGTTTGGCTTGGCTTGGATTGGCTTGGCTTGTCTTGGCTTGGCTTGGGTTGGCTTGGCTTAGTTTGGCTTGGCTTGGTTTGGCTTGGCTTGGAATGGCTTGGCTTGGCTTGGCTTGGTTTGGCTTGGCTTGGCTTGGCTTGGGTCGGCTTGGGTCGGCTTGGCTTGGCTTAGGTCGGCTTGGGTCGGCTTGGCTTGGCTTGGGTTGGCTTGGCTTGGCTTGGCTTGGCTTGGGTCGGCTTGGCTTGGCTTGGCTTAGTTTGGCTTGGCTTGTCTTGGGTCGGCTTGGGTAGGCTTGGCTTGGCTTGGGTTGGCTTGGCTTGGCTTGGCTTGGCTTGGCTTGGCTTGGCTTGGGTCGGCTTGGGTCGGCTTGGGTCGGCTTGGCTTGGCTTGGGTTGGCTTGGGTTGGCTTGGCTTGACTTGGCTTGGCTTGGCTTGGGTTGGCTTGGCTTAGTTTGGCTTGGCTTGGTTTGGCTTGGCTTGGATTGGCTTGGCTTGGCTTGGCTTGGGTTGGCTTGGCTTAATTTGGCTTGGCTTGGTTTGGCTTGGCTTGGATTGGCTTGGCTTGGCCTGGCTTGGCTTGGCTTGGCTTGGCTTGGCTTGGCTTGGGTCGGCTTGGGTCGGCTTGGCTTGGCTTGGCTTGGCTTCGCTTGGCTTCGCTTGGCTTGGCTTGGCTTGGCTTGGCTTGGCTTCGCTTGGCTTCGCTTGGCTTCGCTTGGCTTCGATTGGCTTCTCTTGGCTTCGCTTGGTTTGGCTTGGCTTGGCTTGGCTTGGTTTCGCTTGGCTTGGATTGGCTTGGCTTGGCTTCGCTTGGCTTCGCTTGGCTTCGCTTGGCTTCGCTTGGCTTCGCTTGGCTTCGCTTGGCTTGGCTTGGCTTGGCTTGGCTTGGCTTGGCTTGGCTTGGCTTGGCTTGGCTTGGCTTGGCTTGGCTTGGCTTCGCTTGGCTTGGCTTGGTTTGGCTTGGCTTGGTTTCGCTTGGCTTGGCTTGGCTTGGGTCGGCTTGTGTCGGCTTTAGTCGGCTTGGCTTGGCTTGGGTTGGCTTGGGTTGGCTTGGCTTGGCTTGGCTTGGCTTGGCTTGGCTTGGCTTGGCTTGGCTTGGCTTGGCTTGGCTTGGCTTGGCTTGGCTTGGCTTGGCTTGGCTTGGCTTGGGTCGGCTTGGCTTGGCTTGGCTTGGGTTGGCTTGGCTTGGCTTGGCTTGGCTTGGCTTGGGTCGGCTTGGGTCGGCTTTTGTCGGCTTGGCTTGGCTTGGGTTGGCTTGGGTTGGCTTGGCTTGACTTGGCTTGGCTTGGCTTGGGTTGGCTTGGCTTAGTTTGGCTTGGCTTGGTTTGGCTTGGCTTGGATTGGCTTGGCTTGGCTTGGCTTGGCTTGGGTTGGCTTGGCTTAGTTTGGCTTGGCTTGGTTTGGATTGGCTTGGATTGGCTTGGCTTGGCTTGGCTTGGCTTGGCTTGGCTTGGCTTGGGTCGGCTTGGGACGGCTTGGCTTGGCTTGGCTTGGGTTAGCTTGGCTTGGCTTGGCTTGGCTTGGGTCGGCTTGGGTCGGCTTGGCTTGGCTTGGGTTGGCTTGGCTTGGCTTGGCTTGGCTTGGGTCGGCTTGGGTCGGCTTGGCTTGGCTTGGCTTAGTTTGGATTGGCTTGGCTTGGGTCGGCTTGGGTCGGCCTGGCTTGGCTTGGGTTGGCTTGGCTTGGCTTGGCTTGGCTTGGCTTGGCTTGGCTTGGCTTGGGTCGGCTTGGCTTGGCTTGGGTTGGCTTGGGTTGGCTTGGCTTGACTTGGCTTGGCTTGGCTTGGGTTGGCTTGGCTTAGTTTGGCTTGGCTTGGTTTGGCTTGGCTTGGATTGGCTTGGCTTGGCCTGGCTTGGCTTGGCTTGGCTTGGCTTGGCTTGGGTCGGCTTGGGTCGGCTTGGCTTGGTTTGGCTTGGGTTGGCTTGGCTTGGCTTGGCTTGGCTTGGGTCGGCTTGGGTCGGCTTGGGTCGGCTTGGCTTGGCTTGGGTTGGTTTGGGTTGGCTTGGCTTGACTTGGCTTGGCTTGGCTTGGGTTGGCTTGGCTTAGTTTGGCTTGGCTTGGGTTGGCTTGGCTTGGCTTGGCTTGGCTTGGCTTGGGTCGTCTTGGGTCGGCTTGGGTCGGCTTGGCTTGGCTTGGGTTGGCTTGGCTTGACTTGGCTTGGCTTAGCTTGGGTTCGCTTGGCTTCGCTTGGCTTCGCTTGGCTTCGCTTGGCTTCGCTTGGCTTCGCTTGGCTTCGCTTGGCTTCGCTTGGCTTCGCTTGGCTTTGCTTGGCTTCGCTTGGTTTCGCTTGGTTTGGCTTGGCTTGGCTTGGCTTGGCTTGGCTTGGCTTCGCTTGGTTTGGCTTGGCTTGGGTTGGCTTGGGTTGGCTTGGCTTGGCTTGGCTTGGCTTGGCTTGGCTTGGCTTGGCTTGGCTTGGGTTGGCTTGGCTTGGCTTGGCTTAGTTTGGCTTGGCTTGGCTTGGGTCGGCTTGGCTTGGCTTGGCTTGGGTTGGCTTGGCTTGGCTTGGCTTGGCTTGGCTTGGGTCGGCTTGGGTCGGCTTGGGTCGGCTTGGCTTGGCTTGGGTTGGCTTGGGTTGGCTTGGCTTGACTTAGCTTGGCTTGGCTTGGCTTACCTTGGCTTGGCTTGGTTTGGCTTGGCTTGGATTGGCTTGGCTTGTCTTGGCTTGGCTTGGGTTGGCTTGGCTTAGTTTGGCTTGGCTTGGTTTCGCTTGGCTTGGAATGGCTTGGCTTGGCTTGGCTTGGTTTGGCTTGGCTTGGCTTGGCTTGGGTCGGCTTGGGTCGGCTTGGCTTGGCTTAGGTCGGCTTGGGTCGGCTTGGCTTGGCTTGGGTTGGCTTGGCTTGGCTTGGCTTGGCTTGGGTCGGCTTGGCTTGGCTTGGCTTAGTTTGGCTTGGCTTGTCTTGGGTCGGCTTGGGTCGGCTTGGCTTGGCTTGGGTTGGCTTGGCTTGGCTTGGCTTGGCTTGGCTTGGCTTGGCTTGGCTTGGGTCGGC
>CALNHX010009346.1:0-50767 GCA_940337035.1 Agriotes lineatus
CAGAGCCGAGCCGTGCCTGGGGTGCAAAGCGTGCACAGCACCCGGGCGGCAAACTATTTGGGGCGGCAAAATGAAAAATGAAAGAAATTTAAGATAGGTATGCTTGTGCCTTGCGGCATTAGAAAATGCAACATTTTTTATCAAGTTATAGTCTTGTGTCTGGCTTTTTTTCGTATAAAGGTAACTTGATACAGAGAAACGGTTGCATTTTTAAGGCGGCAAGCATACAATAATAATTTATTACTTATAATTTATTTTTATTATAAACACGTCGCGTCGGTGCCGTTTGCTATTGTACACGGTGATTATACCGACACACGAGTTATCGCTCTGTCGCTATGGTGCAGCGTCATGAAACACGAAACTATATAGATCAGCGAAATCAGCTAGACTAAGCGGCCCTCTTTAGACACAAAAATAATGAGTAAATTGTGTATTTGTGCTTTGTTGCAACATGCTTCATGCTCATGCATGCCGCCGGCATATACGATAACAAACTTAAAAAGGGCAATTGGGGGTTAGTTTAGTTTGCGATTGAATGCTAGTAAGATTGTACTGAACTAAGCAGAAATAAAAAGGCTAAACGTTTCAAGCAAGAGCTAAATAATATAGTGCTTTTTAAAGTTGAAAGTTTTAAAACGTAAGTATTTTTCATTATTTTAAACATTTGAACTTTTCTGCTTATTTTTCTGTTTCGCTATCCTTAGAATTTATTTGTGCTTAATTCAGATGGCCGATGGCAGAAAGAGACTTTCCGGCTTTCAGTATCGAAAAAGAAAGTCCGAAAAAGACGAAACTAAAAAAGGACTGGCTGGCTCCTTAAAAAAATTTTTTGTTTCCACGGCGGCTGCAGCCGAACAACCATCAACAAGCCTGCAAGTGGAGGAACAGCTTGATTCGAACAAGGACACGCATATGGAAAATCCAGAAATAGGGCAAGAAAATAATAAATCCGAGGCGGATGCACAGGACACACCGGATTCACCACCACCAACCGAGGTTGCTGCTGAGGACGCTGGGATGGAAATATTGAAAGATCCTGCTCTTTGGCCGCAAGTTTTAACAGATAACATTAAAATGTCTATTCTTGAATTGGGGCCATTACAATTGAAAAATATTGCATTTCCATTAGACGATTCAAACAGATCTTTTTCAACTACTTATTATGACAAAAAATTAAGCAATAATGAAAAAGTTCCTAGAACATGGTTAGTTTATTCTAAGTCAAATAATTCTGTATTTTGTTTTTGTTGCAAATTATTTAAAGTTACTGATAATGTTTTTAACGATGATAAAGGTTATACTGACTGGCGACACTTATCTCAAAATTTAGACAGGCACGAAAAAAGTAAGGGGCATTTTGAGAGTGTTAAGAAATGGGTCGAGCTAAAAAAATCGATTGAAAAAGGGACAACTGTTGACTCAGTCAACCAAAATTTAATTAAGTTGGAAAAAAAACGATGGACGTCAATTATTGAAAGAATCATTTGTGTCATACAGTATTTAGCTGGACAAAATGCAGCTTTTAGAGGAAGTAATCAAAAACTTTTCGAAAAAGGCAATGGTAATTTTTTGAAGCTAATTGAATCAATTGCAAAATTCGATAATATAATGGCGGAACATATTGGCAGAATTCAAAAAGATACCAATAATATGCCACATTATTTAGGTGATAAAATCCAAAATGAATTAATTTGTCTAATAGGTGAAAAAGTCAAGCAAAATATAATCGAAACTTTAAAATTGTGTAAATATTATTCAATTATATTAGATTGTACACCTGATGTGAGTCACGAAGAACAAATAACTGTAGTTGTCAGGTTCGTTTTCATTAATGATATTTCAAAGGGTATAGAAATTAGAGAGCATTTTTTAGGGTTCTGCCCAGTTACAGATACAACTGGTGAAGGACTAACGGCCTTTTTATTGAATTATTTAAAAGAATTAAATATTGATATTAAGGATATGCGAGGGCAGGGATATGACAACGGTGCCAACATGAAAGGCAAACATAATGGGCTGCAAAAAAGAATCCTTGATATAAATCCTAGAGCCTTTTTTGTCCCTTGTGCAGCTCATAGTCTTAATTTAGTTGTCAATGATGCTGCGAAAAGTTCGCTTGAAGTAACAAATTTCTTTGCTATTATTCAAGAAATATATGTTTTTTTTTCAGCCTCCACCTACCGTTGGCATATTCTCATGAAAGAACTTTCTACCATAACTGTAAAACCTTTATCTGATACAAGGTGGGAGAGTAGAATCGATGCCATTAAAACCCTTAGATTTAATTTAGAAAAAATTTATGATGCTCTCTTTTCCCTTTATAATGATACATCAAGAGACAATGACACAAAAAACCTTGCAAAGTCACTAATTAATAAAATAAAATCATATAAATTTGTGTTCTCTAGTAATTTGGTACAATATTTTATCAAAAATAAACACTGTAAGCAAAAACATGCAAAAATCTAATATTATTTTACCAGAAACTGTAAAAATGTTGACAGAAATTCAAATTTTTTTCATTGAAATACGATCTGAAGGTAGTTTTACAGCTATGCTTAATGAGGCAAAAAAAATTGCTGAAGATATAGACTGCGAAAGTGTTTTTCCAGCTGTAGGCTTGGTTAGACCGAGAAAAGCAAAGGTTTTTTTTTATTATGAACATAGAGATGAATCAATCGAATCACCAGAGTTGAATTTCAAAGTCAATTTTTATTTTTATATTCTTGATATAGTAATATCAAAATTAAATGACAGATTTGAACAGTTAAACGAGTGCAACTCCTATTTTGGCTTTTTAAATAATTTAGGCTCTTTATCTATAGATAAAGAAGAATTAATGAAATGTTGTATGGATTTACAAATTAAATTAACCGATTCATCTACAAAACAAATGGATGTTAATGCAATTGATTTGTGCAATGAAATTGAAATATTGTCCATTTATAATAAAAGCAATACGACTTCGGCCAAGGAAACTTTAGAATACCTTGTGGCTAATGATTTAATTAGCACTTTCCCGAATTTATCTGTAGCCCTACGAATTTTTTTAACGATGCCTGTCACTGTGGCTCATGGTGAGAGATCGTTTTCAAAATTAAAAATAATTAAAAACTATTTGAGATCTACTATGAGCCAGAACAGACTTACAAATTTGGCTGTAATAAGCATCGAGGAAGAGATCTGCCAGGCGTTAGATATGACGGATTTAATACGAGAATTTGCAATTAAAAAAGCAAGAAAAGTCGCTTTTGATATTTAAATTTAGAATTTATGTAGTTTTTAGTTCATGTTTATAACTTCTAAGTTACTAATCATATAAATAAAGGAGAACGATCCAAACGTGTGTGTCACGACAATTGCAGACGCGATGTCCCCATTTGCGTTTACATGCATTTCACCGTCGCCTCTATTTTGCGACCGGGGCGAAGCCCCGAGTGTCCCCCTGGAGAGGGGCGGAGCCCCCAGGGCACCTTGAAGAAGAGCGGAGCCCCGATGGCTCCCTTGGAGAAGGGCGAAGTCCCGGGGGCCCCCTTGGAGAGGAGCCGAGCGCTAAGGGCCCCCTTGGAGAGGGGCGAAGCCCCGTGAGCCCCCTTGGAGAGGGACGAAGCTCCGGGGCTCCCTTGGAAAGGGGCGAAGTCCCGAAGGCCCCCTTAAAGAGAAGCGGAGTCCCAAGGGCCCCTTGGAGAGGGGCGAAGCCCCGGGGCCCCCTTGAAGAGGGGCGAAGTCCCGAAAGCCCCCTTGAAGAGAAGCGGAGTCCCAAGGGCCCCTTCGAGAAGGGCGAAGTCCCGGGGGCCCCATTGGAGAGGTGCCAAGCGCTAAGGGCCCCCTTGGAGAAGGGCGAAGCCCCGAGCGCCCCCTTGGAGAGGGGCCGAGTCCCGAGGGCCCCCGTTGGAGAAGGGCGAAGCCCTGTGAGCCCCCTTGGAGAGGGACGAAGCTCCGGGGCCCCCTTGGAGAGGGGCGGAGTCCCGTGAGCCCCTTGGAGAGGGGCGAAGCCCCGGGGCCTCCTTGGAGAGGGGCGAAGTCCCGAAGGCCCCCTTAAAGAGAAGCGGAGTCCCAAGGGCCACTTGGAGAGGGGCGAAGTCCCAAGGGCCCCCTTGGAGAGGGGCGAAGTCCCGAAGGCCCCCTTGAAGAGAAGCGGAGTCCCAAGGGCCCCTTGGAGAGGGGCGGAGACCCGATGGCTCCCTTGGAGAAGAGCAAAGTCCCGGGGGCCCCCTTGGAGAGGTGCCAAGCACCAAGGGCCCCCTTGGAGAAGGGCGAAGCCCCGAGCGCCCCCTTGGAGAGGGGCGGAGTCCCAAGGGCCCGCTTGGAGAGGGGCGAAGTCCCGAGGACCCCCTTGAAGAGAAGCGGAGTCCCGAGGGCCCCCTTGAAGAGAAGCGGAGTCCCAAGGGCCCCTTTGGAGGGGGGCGGAGTCCCCAAAACCCCAAAGGCCCCCTTAGAGAGGAGCAGAACCCCTGGAGCCCCGTGGGCCCCTTTAGAGAAGGTCGAAACCCCTGGAGCCCAGTGAACCCCCTTGGAGAGGGGCGGTTTTCCGAGGGCCTGCTTGGAGAGGGTCGAAGCCCCCTTGGAGAGGGGCGAAGCCCCGGGGGTTTCCTTCTTTGGTCTAAGCCTAAAACTGGTGGTAAATTGAATAGAATAGACCGCGCAATAGCGCGCGCAGCCCCGTTTATAATAAATAATTTAAGCAATACTTTGTTTTATAACTATTAAAGCATTATGTTAGTTGTTTTAAATATTTAATTTTTTAATTTATACAAATAATAAAGTTTATAATAACCTTTATATTTTTTAATTTTTTAAAACAAGTTACAGTTATCAAGGCAACGCAGAATTTTAAAATTAAGGTATCAGTCGCAGTTTCCCCAATTTGATGTAAACGTTCACGATCACTGCTTTACGTTTTATTTTTCTAGCAGGACTGAAAACATAGATTTACCAATAGTGCCTTCAGAACCAAAATTTATCACGTTGTTGATGAGAAGTTAGTAGGTCATGTAATACTACTAAAATTTGATATCTGATTGTTAATGGCTCGCATACATTTGCCGTATTTTTGTTCATTTGATGTATTAGCTAATGGAAATCCTATCTGGAAGAATCCCCTTAATATGCCGTAGTAGAGATTGCAGTTGTCTCATTTTTATGGTTAATTTATGACCATTTTAAATTTCTAACCTTAAATTTTCGTTTTCACTTCCTTCGTCTAAAAGATCTTCACGTTTCAAGGTCTCTAGATGACGAATAACGAGTTTTCTCAATTCCGTCTGTCGTCGGTCGGCCTGTCTGTTTGCTGTTACCGGTATAACAAAAAAACTATTTGTATGTGAATTTCTGACATGACACCGAGAAACTTTCGATAAAATATATACAGGGTGAGCACCTTAAACAAATAAAATGCTGCCACTATTTGCTTTAGAAGCCGCGTGGCGCAGTTGGGTAAGCGTCAGGCTTGCATTAAGCAAGTCCTCGATTTGAATCCCGCGGGGGTCGGATTTTTTCCGTAGCCTTTGCGATTGGAACCGGGCTCGGTGAGACCATTCACAGTTGGGCACCAAATTAACTGTGCTTTACTCAGAACCACAAACCTAAGAGATAGAGTAACAAGGTCAACATATCACCAAGACACACATCTCACACAATAGTTGCTGCGTAAGCACCAAAGGCGCGCTCCAACTCTGTATCCCGAATCCGGGGCAAGTTGAGCATTGTACCGCCAGTTACTAGCGCATAACGCACCAGCCTCTATACTGCAAGGTAAATGAGGTTACAGATGATACACATACATACTCTTTTTGCTTTAACTCAAAAGCTACTACTTAAATGAAAGTAATATTTTGTAGATCAGCGCGAGCGTGGCTCGGTGGTTAGAGCGTTGGACTGCGGCGCGGAAGTCTGGAGTTCAAATCCCAGATTGATGCCTGGAGGACGGCCTACCCAGTCGCTTTAAATAATTGGGAACCTGCGTTCGAAAGAATAAGGGGTAATAATGCGGTTGTCTAATGTGTGATGCTCACCACATCACCACGTGTCATGAATTTGACACGCGATAGCCGGGTGTGATAGCGGAATACGGAAGCTCTGCCTTCCGCCTTGCAGGCCAAGCTCCTTCAAGGGGTGTTAGTGCCTCACCATTATTATCATCATTATTATATTTTGTAGATAGCTCAGGTTTTTAGCCTTGACGAAAAAGGGCATATTTGGACCCAAAATATGCAGGGTGAGCACCTTAAAAATTAAAATGTTGTTTATTTTTGTTTTAACTGAGAAATAGATAAAAGTTCTGATTTACACATTTCTCAGGCTTACTCTTGACAAAATGGGACCCAAAAGATACAGGATAAATGTTGTAACACACAGAAAGGCGCAACGAATAGGTGTGTTGTATTTAATGGAGCTGCATCACATGGATCTGAATGGTCACGTGTGGCAGCCTGTGATAAATGATCGGGCGTTGAAATCGCATTCGCAGGCACTGATTCGAATCCCATCGCCGGTAATGTTTTTTTACTTGTTGATGTAATTCACATTACCATGTTTTTCCTTTTATTGTTTCAGTATTATTAGGAACGTTAACATATTTTTACTCCTAGCTTCCTTTAATTTTTAAAGTTCTTTAGCGCCACAACGTCCACTTGCGAGGGAAGTTTTAATAAAGCCGTTTACAGATTTTTTATTTACTATTTTGTCTATTAACATGCTGAAATTTATCACTAATTTTAGGTTTTTTCTGTTTTTTCTCCCAATTTTAGGTCACATTTTTAAAATTGTTGTTCACTAACTTGTATTTGTGCAGCATTGTTACCAGTATAAGGTATATAATGTAAATAAATACTTATTTATTCATTGTGTTAACATACGAAATAAGAACTACTCGTACATATGATTTTCGCGAAACTTTGCTCAAGCTATGGTTAGCAAAAATTAAATATGCGGAGTGGATTATGGTGCCTCATCATCTCAAACGGTTTACAGTTGTTTTTACAAGTGTCTTGTTACCATGGTGATACTGTAAACGTTTTTGAAGAAGGAATCATAGGTAATATGTTTCACCATAAAAATACTTTACCACTTTATCGAAAACGTTTTCTTATATTTCTATTATCATATTTCATTAGTTTCTCATTCTGGTTCGGCGATAAAGCAAAATATTTAAATTTTGATTTAATTTCTCCGACAAACCCTCTTATTACAATTTGCTATATTCCAGTGTGTTTACACTATTTTTATTGATTAGCACTAAGCAAATCAGTAATTCTTCATTCTGCAACGTTTATCTAATTGTCTTACACAATTCGTTAAAGAACCTTAACCACACAAATATTTAATAACCGCTAACTACGTATTTCGACGGTTAAGCTGCCATCGTTAGTAGCCTTGAAGAGAAACTATCATCACAAAGTTGGCCGAAGATATGCTCTTCACCGCATCATCAATGAAAAATTTGTTCGTAGCCTACTAGAATTCAAACATTTAGGATCCATTCTTCTTGCAAGTGTATTGTACTGATACAAACACAACAAAATATAGAGCTTAGTTGCATTGCTTCGGGGGCTTCGATAGGCGAGCGATCCCTCCTCTTGCAGTCTAAGTCATATCCTTGTTATGTAAAAAAAAACATTAAATAGTAACTTACGTTCGTACAATGTTTTATTTCACACTGTTTTATAGAACATGTTCATTGAAAAAGTCCATAAGGGGCGGCCGTGGAAATTAAAACGTATGAATATGTTGGTGGCACTTTAAGTCTGACAAATTCAAGGTTAGCAGGTTAGGTTTTGCATCAGTCTGTGTCAAAACTGACGGAAAACCTAACCTGATAACCTCGAATTTGACATAGACTTACAGTATCACCAACATATGATTCAGCAGTTGCTAAGCGACACTTTCCGGCCTTGTGAAGTAATGTTTTACATTCCGGCCTTGTGATGTAATGTTCCACTTTCCGGACTCAAATTAATGACGTAAAGTCGTAAAATCCGGACAGTATGAAATAAATATTATTTCATTATTTAACATGCTTTATATAGCCTATTAGCGCTACAGATTCCCATTTACCTAGAATAACAGAGTTTGTTGCATAAGATAACTAAGCTATGCATTAACTTTATTTTAGTTTCAGAGAGGTGAATGAAGTAACCAGTAAAGTTACTGTTTTCATGACCCATATTAAATTTAGTCAAATAATTTATACCCCTTACTTAAGTTACACTACAGAATTATAATTAATATAGTATAATTGGTATAGTATCATTCAAGTCCCTAAGGGAAATTAAAGTTACAGTATCAAATGCGTTTATTAGTGGTCTTGAAGTTTCCTATTATTATGCATTAGGAATTATTTATATTTTCCGGATAGCATCCAATTAAGCTCTTTTGATATCCCAGGAACCGAGCCGTGGTATTTAAAGCTAGTCGGTATACTCGTCTGTTTTTTACAGTGACTATTTCCCACATCTCTTATTATCCAATGAAAAGCCATGCTTTTTCAAAATTCAACCAATCGTGTGTTTTTGTAGTGGCAAAAAATCGAAATTTTCCCTTGGGATTTTGTCAGTTTCTTTTGCCACTTGCATCCACGGCAACCACCAAATATGTTGCTTTAATCAAGGTGGTATTTAAGAAACGTCATTTAAACTGTCATTGCGCATCAGTATAAATGTCAAAATGAACCGATATTTGGGAAATAGTCTACAAAATGTATTTTGAGCTCATGATTTTGCTCGGCAAATGTTTTACTCACGATTTGTTGTTTTTTTGGCAATGCCCCTCGACAAACTAACTTTGACAAATTCCCTCGCCTTCGGCTCGGGAATTTGATCAAGTTAGTTTGTCTTGTGACATTGCCAAAACAAAATACTTTCGTAAAACATTTTTACCGGCAAAAGCATTTGCCCTTAATACATTATTACTGATAAAATCTACAGAAATTTACAGTATGCTGGTACACAAAGATAGAAATCTTGTATAATTGTTTTCAGATTTAAATGGCATAAAAACAGACGAGAGAGTGCGTTCGTGTTTTGCTCTAAAATCGCATTTTATTGTAAGATAATGCGAAAATCGTTAGGAACATTAAGTCATTCTCCACGCAGCATTATGGAAATTTTGCCAGTATAAAGAGTCAACGCCAACGGATCGATTAAAGTAATCTAGGCTAGTCAGTCAGAAATAATTATGGCAAAATAATTTTACAAGCAAAGATGAGCTAAAGTAAATGTACCACACATTTTACAAGAAATAAATATCAAAAATACTGCAACTATGAAAAATATCCTTCCTTGACGCAAGATACACGTAGCAGATAAAACACTGTGGATTCTTGTAGTAACTAGTAAAGCCTACTTTTCGGCTCCATAAGTTAAAATTGGGAAAATGTTTTCGTTACAAACTTTTGGTTTTACGTTTCTGCACCATCCGACTTCATTAGTTCTGCGAATATTCTATCGGCTTCCGATGCTTGTTTTGTGGTTTCTTAATGGATTTACAGCATCGTTTATCTCATATGTAGCAGCTAATATCTGGCAGGTCTTCAGTGCAGTGGTTAGTCGCATTTGATCATTCATTGCTTTCAATTATATTGTGTATAACAACTTTCGTTGATTATAAATCGATGAAATTATTTTGGTTTCTTTAAAATGACTTCCTTGTTTGCTATAATATTCTTATTTTTTCAGAAGTTTTAGAATTCTTTCTTCGTCCACATTAGTTGATGGAAAAGTTTTAACGCTTTTGTTTATCTTTAGTATTTGTTTTACAAACTGTTTATTATAGTATTATGTCTGAATACCCTTTCTCCTGTTGTGCTAATACTTTTCTTTACTTGTTTTATTTTTAAATGGGATCTACGAATTTTTCATAAATGCTCCCTCCTTTCTTTTACCTTTTTGCATCATTACTAATCGTGTTGTACTGCTTGCTTTGTTTCGCTCCCATTATTCTACTAACTGTTTCTATTAAAGTTTTTGTTGTAGACTTAGTTAAGTCTTTACATGAATTGTAATTAGATTCCAAGTCTTAGATCATTTGCTAATTCTGATTTATGGAGATTTTTCAGATCGTTTATAAGTGCTTCTATATCTAATATATTTTCTTTAAATCTTTGTCAGTATAGGTATGTATTCCCAGTTTAAATCATCTATTTTATTATTACTTAATGTGTGTACAGTTGTAACATCTTCTGAGGTAATATTCTGGTTAGAAGGAAAGTTCATTTAATTCTTGGTCTTTCATCTCGACGTGTTCATGTACATTCTCGTTTCTTTAGGAAGCGGTTTACTAATATAACCGTTGCTTTTCTATTAAAAGTACTTTATACTTTATTGTTTCTACTTCCTGAACCGTATTGTCCAACATACATTATCTACCTGCACCTGTTTTTGAGCTAAATTCCTCCAACAACATTAGAAATTGAGCTAGGTGTCTATTTATATATTTTTGTACCACTATCTCTTTACCAGGATGTGATGTTATTGGTGCATAAACTTGGATTGCTTTTGTTCAAGTCTGCTTAATGCATTAATATCTAAAGACAAATTACCTTTCGTATAGACACGGAGTTAACTGCTACTATGTTTTGCTCTATTCTGCGTTGTACAAGAAACCCAGGTCCATTGGTGTTTGTTTCGTCTTCTCTTTTGCAGTACACCTTGTTTGCCGATTTCTATCTTAGAAGATTAGCCTTTTGACTTAACTTGTGCCGAGAATATTACATTTTATGTTGGAAAGTTCTACTTAAATAAGTGTACTTTCAGATCATAGCAAATGGGCGTTAAACGTAGCTATGAACATCCTAGGCCTGTGGTAACCAGGAGGTTTTCATCTCCTCCTGCACTACCGTTACCAGGACCACTGTCTGAGCCCAGGAAGCTGCTGTTTGGTCTTCTGTCAAAAAGAGACATTTATCTAATAAAACACCATGCTTGCCCTGCGGTAATAGAATTGCTAACCTGAACTTAAGTCACCTGCATGTGCTTAACTGTAGGTGTCGTCCGCACAAGCGTCCTCGTTCCTCGATCCGCCACCTGGGCAGGCGGCCTCTAGGGCTTATTGGCTCTCCCGCAGGGTGTTTGTAGTAAATCCCTCTGATTTTGTAATTTAGCAAAAGCTGTTCATTCTTCAAGTATGTTGGGCTACATACTTCTTAAGCACAAAAAAGCTTTTGTGTACCATTTGCCAATTTAATTAATGCGTAGTAATTTTTACTGTAGAATTTAGTTCAGTAAAATACACACGTTTGTAGAAAACAATAACCTTCCTTTATTTTTATTAAAACACATAAACAAATACACACATGTACACATCCGTTAATAGTACACAAATTCAAATTGTAAGTAGCCCAGTTTTCGTTACTGACTCAGCAAAATCCGTGTGAGTCGTACAAGCGCGAGTGATGTGATCAAGCCGGATCTCGAACAAAACTGATCTGGAGAACTAGGCTACTCGAGTTTATATAACAAGTGTTGGAATGGAAGAAGCGCCGGCTATTCTTTCGGATACAATAGTATTGTCCAGCCGATCCTTCGCCCTATTGTGACACGAAACTTTGGAATGACTTCCGCTAATAAAAGGAGTCTGCCCATTGCGTGTGTTTCTTTTATATTCCAGAATTTATGACTGTATTGTGACCAAGGTTGGTCACTGTTCGTTTTTGGGCCACAAGGATATTTTCGCAACCCTTCCTTTTGTCGTCGGGTGCCTCTACGTTTGTGACATCCATCCTGCTATTTTTTAATTGGCATCTAAGATGACCCACACAATAGATACTTTCTAGACTGCAGCTCGCAAACACTTTTTGTTCGCAAATGTAGCACTGACGTTTACAGACAATTCATCGCTCACGTTTTAGATAGTACTGCCGTTTTTAGAATTAGAACTGCACTTAGTGTCAAGTTTGAGTTTATGACCGTCCCTTGCACAACAGACGTTTTTAGGCCAATTATCATGGTACGCCACAAGCTAAAAGTGGCCGAAGGTTTGAGTTTGGCTACTTTTTGTTGGTCAACCTTGCAGGCTGTCATGGTATATTGTCATGATAACACAAAGTCCTTTTTCTTTATATGAGTACTTTGCCATTCGATTCACGCCTGGAAAGTAATATCTAATCTTACAAGATTTACTATAGTTTATTTGAATTATGAGACCTGAGAGTTATTACTTTTTTAATACATGATATATCTAAAACTTTAGCTCATCGCTAAAGAAAACGCAAAATCGTTAATGCGATGATAGTAGAAAAAACTTTTTATTAAAGGTACTGTTCTTTAGTTGAACATCGCTTCTATGTGAAGATATATAGACCTAGTAAAGTTTAAATAACAAATATTTTAGCACTGTCTAACTGGTAAATAAATTGCAGTCGCGCTATGCAGTTAATTGGTTATTCTCATTGGAAAGATTGTAAAACGCTCCTAATTTATAGCAGCAATAAAAAGAGCACTTTTATAATTTACAGTAAAGTGGTGCTGTATATTTTCGTGCGAAGCCAAATTCATTTTTAAATATCTATTGGTTTACTACAGCTGACAACAAATTAATATTCGAATGGTCTAATACAGCAATATAAATACAATAGTGACCGCACGATAGAGCAACAAATTAATATTTATAGGCAATTCTACCTGTTTCATTAAAATCTCTAATTAAAAACATAAAATACCGTATTGCACGGCGAGTGCTTGCCGGTGTGCACCGAATGGATGGCATAACCCACTAAAATGAATTACAGGTCACCAGAGACCTACTTTGTTCTAGTAAATGTACTTTAGAGGGTACATAGCCGCAAAAGGACTAAAGTAGAGTGGTTTTCTGCCCTTGCAAATCAAATTTGACACTGAGATGATGCAACCGAATAGCTTGAATCTTTAAATGGCTTTGAACTGCTGACGCGTTTACCTCGTGAGACAGACAACTAATTTTAGTGCAATTTTCCAGTAGTGTATTGTGTTCGTTTTTATAAAGATTTTATATTTTTAAAGCGGTATGATAAAAGTACCTACACGATATCATAAACGACTCTATAAATTTGTGTTGTTTATGCATTAAAGCGTCCTTATGCTGTAATAAATTCGTATTTGTATTTCATTTATCACAATGGTGCAGTTTTTTTTATTACCGTAGCTATAGTCCTAATTTTTCACTAAAATATTTACTCTTTTAATACCATGCCCACCTCATGGCTTTCACCGCAATTAACAATAGGCAAGCAAGTAGAACTAAATGGAAGAAACTCATATCAGGAGTAGCCTGGTGGTGATATTTTCATCAAAATAATATTATTCTTTATAAACAAAATATATATTTAAATTTTCTGAACTAAGTTCCCAATCACTACAACCTTTCTAATTTACACTAGATACTTCTGTAAATATATGAATGTACGATTCATTCTTCACTTCGGAAGTTATTGGTTTCAGCACTTTTATACGGTGTGTTCAAAAAGATATTACAAAAGGGTTAACCATCGAAAATAAAAGTAATGTCAACAGCAAGGTTTGGAATCCATTAACTGCCATCACTGTTGTTGTTATTGTAAGTTTAATTATATTATTCGCTGATAATATGATTGAAAATTCTGAAGATTGCTGTCTTTAAAGCTTCCTGTTGACATTAGTTTTATTTTCCATGGCTAACGTTTATGTAATTTCTTTTTGAACACATGGTATTACTTTGATTTTGCTGTAGTATAATAAAATAAATCTTTCACTATCAATTCATTTGTAACTGTAAATCAAAAATTTTAATGAACTCCATTGAAACCTAAATATGGTATGAACAAAAAGAAAGTTTATTACGGGGGGCCTTTGGAATTTTGAAGTCATATGCATTATAACACCAGAAAATATGTAGCTCATTTGACTTTTGTTACAAAGTGAGGTTATGACGTTCTTCTTGTTCTTGTTATTTTTTTTTGTGCAGGCTTTGAACACGTTTCCGCTGCGTTTATTACGGTTAGTCTTGATCATAGTTATGATCATGTTGCAATATTAGCCACTGTCAGCAACTATTTATTAAGTGTCAGTGACAAGAATTAGTTATAATTTTCTGGTGTTATAATACACATGACTTAAAAATTCCAACGGCATATTCAATAAACCTTCGTTTTGTTTATACTATATTTAGCTACCTTGTGACAATTCTACGGAATTGACGTTTACGAATTTGAGTTATTTCTGTATACTTTACTATTTGTGCTACTTTATTCCATCTATATTTTTATGGTCCTTCTGGGTTTATTTAATTTTAATTAATATTTATTATTATTTTCAGGGTTTTATCATGTTTTATTCTAGGTACTACTTTATCTGCACCACAGCTCGAGCATGCAATTGCAACAAAATTTATTGGGTGACTGTTTATCTCTTTGGGTTACTGCAGAATTTAGTTAGTATGTATACAATATAAAAACCATGACACTTAATATGAGGCTATTGTTCTTTATTAATAATAAATGTGTATTTTCTATATTAAATCAAGTTCTTTAAATATTATTGGAAATTAAAGTTTAGTATTAAACTCAATTTTATGTTAGTTATACTGTATACTTACATATAGGTTATTTTTTCTCCATCCACACGAATAAGACGCCACATTGTCGAATAATTTTGTATAAAAAGTAAGTCATTTCGGGATGTTCACCAATTACCTTGGCAACTGTACACTTTTCCATTCATATTTGCACTAGTACAAAAATGGACGCAAGATAGGGTTTTGCATGGTAAATTTTAAATAAAACACAAACGCTTCGTCAGTATTCGGCAATCGCCGTCGTTGTTGTTTAATTTTCCCGCATAGTGATTGTTTATTTGCACCATGACAGTTCTACAATATAACCTACAATGTTTGATTCTAAATAATAAGTCATATTACCGAATTTATGAGTAGTTGGAGGAAAAATAGTATGTTTCATTTGCACAAAAAATGCGTTTTCGGTACGCGTAAGACTCGCCGGACTCCGCTGCGCGTCGTCCGGCGATCTGTCTTACTTGTCCCGAAATCATGCATTTTTTGTACTAATGAAACAAATAACTATATAATTAGATGATATATTTTGTTTAGTCTTATTTACTAAATTTTTATTTCTTAAACACTGATATTTTTTATTATATTTATTAAGTTAGTTTTCTGTTTCTTGATTATAATCAATTCTATATTTTTAAATAACAGTTTAATTCTTTTACTTACTGCTTTTGCTCTCAAATCTGATATTATTTAATTGAAATTGGTATATGCCTACATGCTAACGGTCTCTTTCTTCGAGCTAAAATATCCTTTGTTGGTAATTTGCAAATTGGGCTTTGCAACAGTTACATCCTGTGTCATTCTTGTATTGTAGCCAGCAATCCCTTTAAACTAGGCTTTATGCTCGCACACTTAATATCTTCATTCGTTTTATATACATTCTCTTCTTTAAAAACACACTTATTGGTATTACAATTCTTAATTGTACATACCAGCATTTATTACTGTAAATTTTAATTTTTATATCTTTATCTTAAATTTTAGACTGGTGCTATTAAAAGTTGTATTTTTACACACTCCATTTTGTTTATGTTATTTTTTAATTACCCCTAAAACCTTGGATAACATTCCATTTTGAAATATCAAAATTACAAATTCCGACTTTTCAACCTCTATGACGATTTTAATTTTACAAGTCATAATTTTAGGTTAACCGTTCTTAAATGTTCTTGCCTCCAATTATTATACATTGCCCACTTTTTTATACAACAAATATGTAAGAAATAATCATATGTTTTATCTATTCTAATAAAATACTTACTTTAACAGATAAAATGTGCGTAACAGAACAACTCAATTCAAAAATATTCAAATAACTGGTATCCGTTATAGTTTCATATGTAATAGTAGTTTATCTATCTAGAACGAAAACTGACATTTTAAAGGACGAGAAAGTTGTTTACGGTCGAGGCTTCAGCCGAGGACAGAATTACTTGCGAGGACCTTTAAAAACACTTTTCGTTCGTGTTGAATACAACGTTTTATTTCATACTGCAAGTTTATTGAATTTTAAATAAAAAGTTGTAAATCATTTCAAATTTCATGTCAACAACTGACGTATAATTTTTGACATCAGTATGATATAAATTAAATTAACAGCTATAATTCTATCTAACTTATATTTATTTTAGCTCATGAAAAGTCAAATTTATGATGAACTGCAAATACCATTGTAAGAAAAAGAATTTTCTTATGATAAAACGGACATAATTAACTCAATAACATTTTTATTTGCTCTATAATTATGCTGCATGTTAATTATATTTTATTTAAAATGCTTTGCCATTTTAAGACCATATCAAAATATTCCTTTTTAGAAAATATTTTATATAAAAGTTGTTTAATATTTAGTTTTCCATCGCAAGGCGATATTTAATTATCAACTTGTTTAAAGAAAATCGCAATCAATGACACCCATTTTAAATAACGATATTTTGCTCATATTCTAGATTACTTGTTTTCTATTTTCGCTGATAACACATTTTAATACATTTACTGGACTACGCTTTTGAGAAAAAAAGTGTTTAAAAGCATTTCTTAACAATCTTTATTTGAAATATTCTTCTAAATGTTGCCTATTTATTGATATGTACAGTGTATCCACAAACTCATTGTCAACATGGAGATTTTTCTTATTATATGAGAGGTAACTGGTTAATTGGAATGAAATACACCTTAGGTAAAGTTGCACCCCTTGAATAAACTTTGAACGTCTGAAATCTAAAGTGCGATAGTTATGAATAATGCACGATATTATTGAGCGCAGCAAAATAAATCTCCTAGATGTTCTTGAACGAAGAGTTAAATACAGAATGTCTAGTCAATCACAATACAGACATTTACAGGAAAATACTGAAAAGAAACTTTTTAAGTTACTCCAACCTTTTAGATAGAACGGCAAGTAATTTGATGTGAAGCAACAAATTTTGAAAAAGCAGGAATGATAGTCTTCTATCATTAGTTGAAATGTAATTTTCGAAACAATATAGCCGGCAAAGCAATTCGTTGTAAATTAAAGGTTTCTTCAACTGCTTTACAGTCTACTCACCAATTAGCTCGCCAATTGTGGTGTGTTAATGCCAATATCAAGTAGAGCACCACGCTTAAAATCTCACAAAATATTACTTTCTTTTAAGTAATAGATCTTGAGTTAAAGCAGAAATAAGCAGAATTTCACCTTTTAAGGTGCTCATCCTGTATATAATTCACTAAATTTTCTTAGTTTCATGCCAGGAAGGCATATAATCCGAATACAAAATATTATCTTCCTTCAACAAATAGTTTTTGTGTTATATCGGTAACAGAGAGACAGAGAGACGGAATTGAGAAAACTTGGTTTTCTTAATATAGTGAACCTGAAACTTAAGAATCTGAAGAAATCTTGGAAGGCGATTTTTTCGCGATTACTATCGAAAACTGTTTATAATTAGTTTTTAAGTCATCCTGGTTTGAAGGAAACATGTTTAAAAATTATTAACCCCATAAATCCGAGGAGGAGGGGTTGCAAATATTCCCCCATTCTCTTTTTAGCTAAAATTTGTTTAGTTATGAATTGTAATGGATGATTTTTCAAAATGTCAGTCGGTAATTTTACTTCAGTACCTCTTAATTAGTTCTTCAATATTGCTATGATATTAAAATAGCAAAAAAAATTTCTATAAAGGTTGAATTACTGAAAACTGAACAAGATTGGTATAACACCTGCAAAAATAATGGAAAGCCAATTAATATAATATAAATCAGCATTGATATGAATAACATATAAATGTTCATTTAATGCACTGTTTTGAAGCTCGATTGACAATAGAATGGCCCAAAGCAAGTGGTTTGAACTGTTTAAAATTGTTTATTGTTCATATGAGATGCATTGCACAATGTTGCAACGTGCTGAAGTATAACTTACCTTCGTTAGTGTGGCGGTTTGTTTATAATCTAGGAAAGTTTCAAATATGTTTTTAAAAAAATAGATAAATATTGCTAACCTAAAAAATGACTTTTGTCAAAATTTTAGCTAGATTGATTTAATTTGGTAATTAATAAATGTTCCATCTGTAAAAGAGTGCCAAGAGAGGGAATAACCAATTGTTTATGTTTAGATAAAAGAGAAGGAGGTGGGTAGAAAATTTAAAAAAATGTGACAGATATTAAAATGTTCTTTCAGAATTTAAGTAAAACTAATGAACTCTAGGTAAAATTTACATAAAACATTGTTAAAAGTGATTATTCGTGCATGTTATCTACGTAAAAGAACTGTCAGAATAATTTAAAGAGATCAACACAAAAGCTGAATAATCGAGCGAGTTCCAGGAGCAACTTCTAGCAGAGAGGACTGCAGACACATGGCAACAAAAGTGAAAAACGCAAAGTGAGTCCAATTCTCAGTACTGAGCTACGAAAAATATAAATTCAAAAGATTAAAAATAGGCCAGTCGACAAGTACATTTTAGCGGGAATAATTCCGGACAAGCTGGAATAAATTTTAATCTGTTCTGTTGGGACTCAGAAAATATATATTAATTTTGCACCCCTTGACAGGCCCGGATTTAACCGCTATGCTTAAAAAAAGGTCTAAATTTTTATATTTTTCCTAATATTAGTGAATATCTCGATTAGTATCAACTTTTGAGCAAAATGCGTAGTTGTCAAAATTAAAGAAGAGTAAATTCTCTACAAAAAATGTTCTATACATTTTTGTCATATATTCGCTTGTTTCGAATTCATAGGCGTCGAAATATATTTTTTTTCGAGCATTTGCTTGTTACTTTCTTTTACGATAAAAGAAGTGTTGGATTCACCCCAAAAATTCGAAATTGAGTTTTCAACATATCTTCACCTTTTAAAGTGCCCTGAACCCAAAAAACATGTTTTTGTTCATTTCTCTGACTGTGTGTCGGTCTGTCTGTGTGTCTGTTTGTGAACAGAATATCTCAAAATGAAAAGAGGTATGACGTTGAAACTTCATATGTAAGTTTTGTGTACTATCTAAATGCGACAGCAAGCTTTTGAAGAAAATCGCATAACCGGAAGTAGGTGTTTACTCTTGTGATTTTTCAGTTTTTTTGGATTTTTTCAAAAACGGCTCCAACGATTTTTTTCAAACTTTACAATTTTATTAAATTTTGAATGTGTATTGATGTGAGCTAGGCAATTTTTCAGTCGAATACCTCTAAAATGAGTTTCTTTTGTTTTCTTTTCCAATTTTTTTTATTAACTCCTATTTTAAATAGAACATCCAGTATATTATTACATTCTTGAATTCAGCTTAAAATTTTAGAAAAAATTTGTCTCTTGAACTAACGCTCTATTTTGTATGGTTTCTGTACAAATTGCAATTTTTGAAAATTTTTCACAAATGCTTGAATGTATGGACCTATGTATGTATGTATAATCGATAACCTCGTTTTACCTTGCGGTGGAGAGGCTGGTGCTTTATGTGCTTGCATCTGGCGGTACAACGCTCAACTTGACCCGGATTCGGGATACAAAGTTAAAGATTAAAAATCAAATTTTTTGCTAATTATAAAATCACTATGAAAGGAAGTTGTGTGCGTGTATCACACCAGATTTTTTTAAATTATTATTGACGTTCCACTATTCCAACTTTGCTAACTTTAAGTTTCTTTTGAAGTTGACTGCTCATCAATTTTTTTTTGCCTTTTTGATGTTGGTGGTTGTTCAATATCACTTTGACTTTCAACAATATCTGTCTCGTGTTCCGAATTTGCTTCATAATCTTGGGGATGTTCTATTGATTGTTCTAGATCGATATGCAAGTCCTCGTCGTCGTCTTCGTCGTCTACTTCGATCACGTCCACAGTATTCAAACAAGATTTGCCCTCACAGAAACCACATATTACTGAGCAATGAAAACCTGCTTTGCGACAAGATACATTACAACCTTTGGCGCATTTACAAGAAATTAGTTTCAGTAATTCTTGGGGAGCTGCGTCTTGTACAGTGGGAATGGGCATTAATCCATTCTTTGAATTTCTCCATCCCCACTCGAAAGATGATTTTTCGTTTCCATACCATAGCTGAATTTGGTTGTAAGTACGGAACGAGTGCAAGCGAGCTGCGTCTTTGGTTGGTGGTAATGATGCTAGATTTGGTAAACTTCTGTTAATAGATTGTACGAAACACTGGTATCTATACCTGTTCGATGATACACAGTGTGTTGATCGATACAGAAGAAGAAGAAATTGTTCTCCCACTTTATCTATTTCCTCTGGGGACGCGTTTGGGTCTTTGAAAATTTGAACAGCCTTCTGTAAGTTTTTCTCTTTCTGTAGAAGTTTAACGAACTTCATTTTCCCCTGCCTGTATAGTGCGGAAACAGTATCCCAGCCACTAAATGCATGCAGAAATAAAATGTTGTACCTAATTGAATCATCCGGAATTACTCCCGCTAACAGCCATTTCAAAAGACTTATCGACTGGCCTATTAGCCAAAATTTGATATTTAATCTTTAACTTTGTATCCCGAATCCAGGACAAGTTGAGCATTGTACCGCCAAATGCAAGCACATAAAGCAGCAGCTTCTACACCGCAAGTATTATACATACATACAAGCATTTGTCAAAAATTGCAATTTGTACAGAAACCGTACACAATAGAGCGTTAGTTCAAGAGACAAATTTTCTCTAAAATTTTAAGCTGAATTCAAGAATGTAATAATATACTGGGTGTTCTATTTAAAATAGGAGTTAATAAAAAAAATTGGAAAAGAAAACAAAAGGAACCCATTTTAGAGGTATTCGACTGAAAAATTGCTTAGCTCACATCAATACACATTAAAAATTTAATAAAATTGTAAAGTTTGAAAAAAATCGTTAGAGCCGTTTTTGAAAAAATCCAAAAAAACTGAAAAATCACAAGAGTAAACACCTACTTCCGGTTATGCGATTTTCTTCAAAAGCTTGCTGTCGCATCTAGATAGTACACAAAAAGTATATATGAAGTTTCAACGTCATACCTCTTTTCGTTTTGAGATATTCTGTTCACAAACAGACACACAGACAGACAGACACACAGAACAGAGCAATGAACAAAACATGTTTTTTGGGTTCAGGGCACTTTAAAACGTGAAGATCTGTTGAAAACTCAATTTCGAATTTTTGGAGTGAATCCAATACTTCTTTTATCGTAAAAGAAAGTAACAAGCAAATGCTCGAAAAAAAATATATTTCGACGCCTATGAATTCGAAACAAGCGAACGTATGACAAAAATGTATAGAACATTTTTTGTAGAGAATTTACTATTCTTTAATTTTGACAACTACGCATTTTGCTCAAAAGTTGATACTAATCGAGATATTCGCTAATATTAGGAAAAATATAAAAATTTAGACCTTTTTTTAAGCATAGCGGTTAAATCCGGGCCTGTCAAGGGGTGCAAAATTAATATATATTTTCTGAGTCCCAACAGAACAGATTAAAATTTATTCCAGCTTGTCCGGAATTACTCCCCCTAACAGCCATTTTAAAAGACTTATCGACTGGCCTATTAGTAGTAAACTTCTAAACTTGAATTTTCTGGATGCAGAAGAATTTAATGTAGCAGATTTATAATGCTAGATGAGCGCCAAATGCACTCCTACAGCGTTTACAACCTCTACAATCAATTAAAAGCCTGTTATTGAGCACCTGTTAGTGATGGCAGGCTAACCAACACTAAAATTATTATATTTTGGTCGTCACTAGGTATCATAGTAGTACAATAATTATTTCTGCAGTTAATATTTACTGAATAACGTGCTTTTCAAACGTTTTATCGCATCTTAGTACTAAACTTCTAAACTTGAACTTTCTGGATGCAGAAGAATTTAATGTAGCAGATTTATAACGGTACGCGACATTTGGGCGCCGCCGTTTGGGCGCCGCCGTTTCGTCCCCGCCCTTTGGCCGCCGCCGTTTGGGCGCCATACTTTTGACCGCCGGACGTTTGGGCGCCAGTAGTATACATTTTTAAATAGTTTGAAATTTCTAATAATGTTGCTTAATTATGTTTAACAATTTCACATAATGTCTTCTTGTAATTGTGGTAGATTATATTGTAGTTCTACTTTTTTACTTCCTTTTACGATAAAGGAAGTATTGGATTCACCCCAAAAATTCGAAATTGAGTTTTCCACAGATATTAACGTTTTAGAGTCTCCTGATCCCAAAAAACATATTTTTTTTCATTGGTCTGTGTGTCTGTGTGTCTGTCTGTGAACAGAATATCTCAAAAACGGAAAGAGGTATGGCGTTGAAACTTCATATATAAGTTTTGTGTACTATGCAGATGCGACAGCAAGCTTTTGAAGAAAATCGCATAACCGGAAGTAGGTGTTTACTCTTGTGATTTTTCAGTTTTTTTCGAATTTTTCAAAAACGGCTTAACGATTTTTTTCAAACTTTACATTTTTATTACATTTTTAATGTGCATTGACGTGAGATAGGTGATTTTCCAGTTGAATACTTCTAAAGTGAGTTTCTTTTGTTTTTTTTCTATTTTTTTTATTAACTCCTATTGTAAATAGAACACGCGGTATATTATTACATTTTTTAATTTTCCTTAAAATTTTAGAGAAAATTTGTCTCTTAAACTAACGCTCTATTTTGTACCGTTTTTGTAGAATTCGTAATTTTTGAAAATTTTCGACAAATGCTTAAAAATTAAAAATTAAATTTTTGACTAATTATAAGATCACTGTAAAAGGAAGTTGTGTGAGTGTATCACACCAGATTTTTTATTGTGTGACTATATGTATTGTACTACTTAAGTAACTGTAACCTGATTTTACTTGTTATATAATAAATAATTTCTATGACGATGATATTTGTTTTAATTTTCTGGAATGGTTTAAGATTATAAATGCAAAAGTCTTCAACAAAAACTGGTGGTGGATTATATGGTAGTGCTATTTTTTATTATGTGACTATATGTATACTACTTAAGTAACTGTAACCTGACTTTACTTGTTATATAATAAATAATTACTATCATGATGATATTTGTTTTAATTTTCTGGAATGGTTTAAGAATATAAATGCAGAAGTTTTCATTTTTACCTAAGCCGTAAGTTGATTGTGTTACATTTTGTGGAGTAATTGTAAATTTTCTTAAATAGATACATCTATATCAAATATATTATACCGTGAACAATGTCATTTGAAATTGCTTGCAAAAAATCATATTTACGATAAATAACAGAAGAATCGTGCACTATTTTTAATATTTCTAAAGTTCGGCGCCCAAATTTCCAGCGCCCATTCGGCGGGGCCCAAAAGTCCCGGCGCCCAAACGGCCGGCGCCCAAACGGCGGCGCCCAGACGGCGGCGCCCAAATGTCCTGCTTCGATTTATAAGGTTAGATGAGCGCCAAATCCACTCCTACAGCGTTTACAACCTCTACAATCAATTAAAACCCTGATATTGAACACCTGTTAGTGATGGCTGGCTTACCAGGTCTAAAATTATTATATTTTGGTTGTCACTAGGTATCATAATTGTACAATAATAATTTCTGTAGTTAATATTTACTGAATACGTGCTTTTCAAACGTTTTAACGCATCTTAGTACTAAATTTCTAAACTTGAATTTTCTGGATGCAGAAGAATTTAATGTAGCAGATTTACAAGGCTAGATGAGCGCCAAATGCACTCCTACAGCGTTTACAACCTCTACAATCAATTAAAAGCCTGTTATTGAGCACCTGTTAGTGATGGCAGGCTTACCAGGTCTAAAATTATTATATTTTGGTCACACTAGGTATCATAGTAGTACAATAATTATTTCTGTCGTTAATATTTACTGAATAACCTGCTTTTCAAACGTTTTAACGCATCTTATTACTAAACTACCAAACTTGAATTTTCTGGATGCAGAAGAATTTAATGTAGCAGATTTATAAAGCTAGATGGGCACCAAATGCACTCCTACAGCGTTTACAACCTCTACAATCAATTAAAAGCCTGTTATTGAGCACCTGTTAGTGATGGCAGGCTTACCAGGTCGAAAATTATTATATTTTGGTCTCACTAGGTATCATAGTAGTACAATAATTATATCTGTAGTTAATATTTACTGAATAACGTGCTTTTCAAACATTTTAAAGCACCTTAGTACTAATCTTCTAAACTTGAATTTTCTGGATGCAGAAGAATTTAATGTAGCAGATTTATAAGGCTAGATGAGCTCCAAATGCACTCCTACAGCGTTTAGAACCTCTACAATCAATTGAACACCTGTTATTGAGCACCTGTTAGTGATGGCAGGTTTACCAAGTCTAAAATTAGTATATTTTGGTCGTCACTAGGTATCGTAGTAGTACAATAATTATTTCTGTCGTTAATATTTACTGAATAACGTGCTTTTCACACGTTTTAACGCATCTTAGTACTAAACTACTAAACTTGAATTTTCTGGACGCAGAAGAATTTAATGTAGCAGATTTATAATGCTAGATGAGCGCCAAATGCACTCCTACAGCGTTTACAACCTCTACAAGCAATTAAAAGCCTGTTATTGAGCACCTGTTAGTGATGGCAGGCTTACCAGGTCTAAAATTATTATATTTTGGTCACACTAGGTATCATAGTAGTACAATAATTATATCTGTAGTTAATATTTACTAAATAACGTGCTTTTCAAACGTTTTAAAGCACTTTAGTAGTAAACTTCTAAACTTGAATTTTCTGGATGCAGAAGAATTTAATGTAGCAGATTTATAATGCTAGATGAGCGCCAAATGCACTCCTACAGCGTTTACAACCTCTACAATCAATTAAAAGCCTGTTATTGAGCACCTGTTAGTGATGGCAGGCTAACCAAGACTAAAATTATTATATTTTGGTCGTCACTAGGTATCATAGTAGTACAATAATTATTTCTGCAGTTAATATTTACTGAATAACGTGCTTTTCAAACGTTTTAACGCATCTTAGTACTAAACTTCTAAACTTGAATTTTCTGGATGCAGAAGAATTTAATGTAGCAGATTTATAAGGTTAGATGAGCGCCAAATGCACTCCTACAGCGTTTACAACCTCTACAATCAATTAAAAGCCTGTTATTGAGCACCTGTTAGTGATGGCAGGCTTACCAGGTCTAAAATTATTATATTTTTGTCGTCACTAGGTATCATAGTAGTACAATAATTATTTCTGTAGTTATTATTTACTGAATAACGTGCTTTTCAAACGTTTTAACGCATCTTAGTACTAAACTACTAAACTTGAATTTTCTGGATGCAGCAGAATTTAATGTAGCAGATTTATAAGGCTAGATGAGCGCCAAATGCACTCCTACAGCGTTTACAACCTCTACAATCAATTAAAAGCCTGTTATTGAACACCTGTTAGTGATGGCAGGCTTACCAGGTCTAAAATTATTATATTTTGGTCGTCACTAGGTATCATAATTGTACAATAATAATTTCTGTAGTTAATATTTACTGAATAACGTACTTTTCAAACGTTTTAACGCATCTTAGTACTAAACTTCTAAACTTGAACTTTCTGGATGCAGAAGAATTTAATGTAGCAGATTTATAAGGTTAGATGAGCGCCAAATGCACTCCTACAGCGTTTACAACCTCTACAATCAATTAAAACCCTGATATTGAACACCTGTTAGTGATGGCTGGCTTATCAGGTCTAAAATTATTATATTTTGGTCGTCACTAGGTATCATAATTGTACAATAATAATTTCTGTAGTTAATATTTACTGAATAACGTGCTTTTCAAACGTTTTAACGCATCTTAGTACTAAACTTCTAAACTTGAATTTTCTGGATGCAGAAGAATCTAATGTAGCAGATTTACAAGGTTATATGAGCGCCAAATGCACTCCTACAGCGTTTACAACCTCTACAATCAATTAAAAGCCTGTTATTGAGCACCTGTTAGTGATGGCAGGCTTACCAGGTCTAAAATTATTATATTTTGGTCACACTAGGTATCATAGTAGTACAATAATTATTTCTGTCGTTAATATTTACTGAATAACGTGCTTTTCAAACGTTTTAACGCATCTTATTACTAAACTACCAAACTTGAATTTTCTGGATGCAGAAGAATTTAATGTAGCAGATTTATAAAGCTAGATGGGCACCAAATGCACTCCTACAGCGTTTACAACCTCTACAATCAATTAAAAGCCTGTTATTGAGCACCTGTTAGTGATGGCAGGCTTACCAGGTCGAAAATTATTATATTTTGGTCTCACTAGGTATCATAGTAGTACAATAATTATATCTGTAGTTAATATTTACTGAATAACGTGCTTTTCAAACATTTTAAAGCACCTTAGTACTAATCTTCTAAACTTGAACTTTCTGGATGCAGAAGAATTTAATGTAGCAGATTTATAAGGCTAGATGAGCTCCAAATGCACTCCTACAGCGTTTACAACCTCTACAATCAATTGAACACCTGTTATTGAGCACCTGTTAGTGATGGCAGGTTTACCAAGTCTAAAATTAGTATATTTTGGTCGTCACTAGGTATCGTAGTAGTACAATAATTATTTCTGTCGTTAATATTTACTGAATAACGTGCTTTTCACACGTTGTAAAACACCTTAGTACTAAACTACTAAACTTGAATTTTCTGGATGCAGAAGAATTTAATGTAGCAGATTTATAATGCTAGATGAGCGCCAAATGCACTCCTACAGCGTTTACAACCTCTACAAGCAATTAAAAGCCTGTTATTGAGCACCTGTTAGTGATGGCAGGCTTACCAGGTCTAAAATTATTATATCTTGGTCACACTAGGTATCATAGTAGTACAATAATTATATCTGTAGTTAATATTTACTAAATAACGTGCTTTTCAAACGTTTTAAAGCACCTTAGTAGTAAACTTCTAAACTTGAATTTTCTGGATGCAGAAGAATTTAATGTAGCAGATTTATAATGCTAGATGAGCGCCAAATGCACTCCTACAGCGTTTACAACCTCTACAATCAATTAAAAGCCTGTTATTGAGCACCTGTTAGTGATGGCAGGCTAACCAAGACTAAAATTATTATATTTTGGTCGTCACTAGGTATCATA
Source organism: Agriotes lineatus (assembly GCA_940337035.1). NCBI lineage: Eukaryota > Metazoa > Arthropoda > Insecta > Coleoptera > Elateridae > Agriotes > Agriotes lineatus. The sequence continues at coordinate 27,066 of CALNHX010009346.1, forward strand.
GTAGTACAATAATTATTTCTGTAGTTAATATTTACTGAATAACGTGCTTTTCAAACGTTTTAACGCATCTTAGTACTAAACTTCTAAACTTGAACTTTCTGGATGCAGAAGAATTTAATGTAGCAGATTTATAAGGTTAGATGAGCGCCAAATGCACTCCTACAGCGTTTACAACCTCTACAATCAATTAAAACCCTGATATTGAACACCTGTTAGTGATGGCTGGCTCACCAGGTCTAAAATTATTATATTTTGGTCGTCACTAGGTATCATAATTGTACAATAATAATTTCTGTAGTTAATATTTACTGAATAACGTGCTTTTCAAACGTTTTAACGCATCTTAGTACTAAACTTCTAAACTTGAATTTTCTGGATGCAGAAGAATTTAATGTAGCAGATTTACAAGGCTAGATGAGCGCCAAATGCACTCCTACAGCGTTTACAACCTCTACAATCAATTAAAAGCCTGTTATTGAGCACCTGTTAGTGATGGCAGGCTTACCAGGTCTAAAATTATTATATTTTGGTCACACTAGGTATCATAGTAGTACAATAATTATTTCTGTCGTTAATATTTACTGAATAACGTGCTTTTCAAACGTTTTAACGCATCTTATTACTAAACTACCAAACTTGAAATTTCTGGATGCAGAAGAATTTAATGTAGCAGATTTATAAAGCTAGATGGGCACGAAATGCACTCCTACAGCGTTTACAACCTCTACAATCAATTAAAAGCCTGTTATTGAGCACCTGTTAGTGATGGCAGGCTTACCAGGTCGAAAATTATTATATTTTGGTCTCACTAGGTATCATAGTAGTACAATAATTATATCTGTAGTTAATATTTACTGAATAACGTGCTTTTCAAACATTTTAAGGCACCTTAGTGCTAATCTTCTAAACTTGAATTTTCTGGATGCAGAAGAATTTAATGTAGCAGATTTATAAGGCTAGATGAGCTCCAAATGCACTCCTACAGCGTTTACAACCTCTACAATCAATTGAACACCAGTTATTGAGCACCTGTTAGTGATGGCAGGTTTACCAAGTCTAAAATTAGTATATTTTGGTCGTCACTAGGTATCGTAGTAGTACAATAATTATTTCTGTCGTTAATATTTACTGAATAACGTGCTTTTCACACGTTTTAACTCATCTTAGTACTAAACTACTAAACTTGAATTTTCTGGATGCAGAAGAATTTAATGTAGCAGATTTATAATGCTAGATGAGCGCCAAATGCACTCCTACAGCGTTTACAACCTCTACAAGCAATTAAAAGCCTGTTATTGAGCACCTGTTAGTGATGGCAGGCTTACCAGGTCTAAAATTATTATATTTTGGTCACACTAGGTATCATAGTAGTACAATAATTATATCTGTAGTTAATATTTACTAAATAACGTGCTTTTCAAACGTTTTAAAGCACCTTAGTAGTAAACTTCTAAACTTGAATTTTCTGGATGCAGAAGAATTTAATGTAGCAGATTTATAATGCTAGATGAGCGCCAAATGCACTCCTACAGCGTCTACAACCTCTACAATCAATTAAAAGCCTGTTATTGAGCACCTGTTAGTGATGGCAGGCTAACCAAGACTAAAATTATTATATTTTGGTCGTCACTAGGTATCATAGTAGTACAATAATTATTTCTGCAGTTAATATTTACTGAATAACGTGCTTTTCAAACGTTTTAACGCATCTTAGTACTAAACTTCTAAACTTGAATTTTCTGGATGCAGAAGAATTTAATGTAGCAGATTTATAAGGTTAGATGAGCGCCAAATGCACTCCTACAGCGTTTACAACCTCTACAATCAATTAAAAGCCTGTTATTGAGCACCTGTTAGTGATGGCAGGCTTACCAGGTCTAAAATTATTATATTTTGGTCTCACTAGGTATCATAGTAGTACAATAATTATATCTGTCGTTAATATTTACTGAATAACGTGCTTTTCAAACATTTTAAAGCACCTTAGTGCTAATCTTCTAAACTTGAATTTTCTGGATGCAGAAGAATTTAATGTAGCAGATTTATAAGGCTAGATGAGCTCCAAATGCACTCCTACAGCGTTTACAACCTCTACAATCAATTGAACACCAGTTATTGAGCACCTGTTAGTGATGGCAGGTTTACCAAGTCTAAAATTAGTATATTTTGGTCGTCACTAGGTATCGTAGTAGTACAATAATTATTTCTGTCGTTAATATTTACTGAATAACGTGCTTTTCACACGTTTTAACTCATCTTAGTACTAAACTACTAAACTTGAATTTTCTGGATGCAGAAGAATTTAATGTAGCAGATTTATAATGCTAGATGAGCGCCAAATGCACTCCTACAGCGTTTACAACCTCTACAAGCAATTAAAAGCCTGTTATTGAGCACCTGTTAGTGATGGCAGGCTTACCAGGTCTAAAATTATAATATTTTGGTCACACTAGGTATCATAGTAGTACAATAATTATTTCTGTCGTTAATATTTACTGAATAACCTGCTTTTCAAACGTTTTAACGCATCTTATTACTAAACTACCAAACTTGAATTTTCTGGATGCAGAAGAATTTAATGTAGCAGATTTATAAAGCTAGATGGGCACCAAATGCACTCCTACAGCGTTTACAACCTCTACAATCAATTAAAAGCCTGTTATTGAGCACCTGTTAGTGATGGCAGGCTTACCAGGTCTAAAATTATTATATTTTGGTCACACTAGGTATCATAGTAGTACAATAATTATTTCTGTCGTTAATATTTACTGAATAACCTGCTTTTCAAACGTTTTAACGCATCTTATTACTAAACTACCAAACTTGAATTTTCTGGATGCAGAAGAATTTAATGTAGCAGATTTATAAAGCTAGATGGGCACCAAATGCACTCCTACAGCGTTTACAACCTCTACAATCAATTAAAAGCCTGTTATTGAGCACCTGTTAGTGATGGCAGGCTTACCAGGTCGAAAATTATTATATTTTGGTCTCACTAGGTATCATAGTAGTACAATAATTATATCTGTAGTTAATATTTACTGAATAACGTGCTTTTCAAACATTTTAAAGCACCTTAGTACTAATCTTCTAAACTTGAATTTTCTGGATGCAGAAGAATTTAATGTAGCAGATTTATAAGGCTAGATGAGCTCCAAATGCACTCCTACAGCGTTTAGAACCTCTACAATCAATTGAACACCTGTTATTGAGCACCTGTTAGTGATGGCAGGTTTACCAAGTCTAAAATTAGTATATTTTGGTCGTCACTAGGTATCGTAGTAGTACAATAATTATTTCTGTCGTTAATATTTACTGAATAACGTGCTTTTCACACGTTTTAACGCATCTTAGTACTAAACTACTAAACTTGAATTTTCTGGACGCAGAAGAATTTAATGTAGCAGATTTATAATGCTAGATGAGCGCCAAATGCACTCCTACAGCGTTTACAACCTCTACAAGCAATTAAAAGCCTGTTATTGAGCACCTGTTAGTGATGGCAGGCTTACCAGGTCTAAAATTATTATATTTTGGTCACACTAGGTATCATAGTAGTACAATAATTATATCTGTAGTTAATATTTACTAAATAACGTGCTTTTCAAACGTTTTAAAGCACTTTAGTAGTAAACTTCTAAACTTGAATTTTCTGGATGCAGAAGAATTTAATGTAGCAGATTTATAATGCTAGATGAGCGCCAAATGGACTCCTACAGCGTTTACAACCTCTACAATCAATTAAAAGCCTGTTATTGAGCACCTGTTAGTGATGGCAGGCTAACCAAGACTAAAATTATTATATTTTGGTCGTCACTAGGTATCATAGTAGTACAATAATTATTTCTGCAGTTAATATTTACTGAATAACGTGCTTTTCAAACGTTTTAACGCATCTTAGTACTAAACTTCTAAACTTGAATTTTCTGGATGCAGAAGAATTTAATGTAGCAGATTTATAAGGTTAGATGAGCGCCAAATGCACTCCTACAGCGTTTACAACCTCTACAATCAATTAAAAGCCTGTTATTGAGCACCTGTTAGTGATGGCAGGCTTACCAGGTCTAAAATTATTATTTTTTTGTCGTCACTAGGTATCATAGTAGTACAATAATTATTTCTGTAGTTATTATTTACTGAATAACGTGCTTTTCAAACGTTTTAACGCATCTTAGTACTAAACTAGTAAACTTGAATTTTCTGGATGCAGAAGAATTTAGTGTAGCAGATTTATAAGGCTAGATGAGCGACAAATGCACTCCTACAGCGTTTACAACCTCTACAATCAATTAAAACCCTGATATTGAACACCTGTTAGTGATGGCAGGCTTACCAGGTCTAAAATTATTATATTTTGGTCGTCACTAGGTATCATAATTGTACAATAATAATTTCTGTAGTTAATATTTACTGAATAACGTGCTTTTCAAACGTTTTAACGCATCTTAGTACTAAACTTCTAAACTTGAACTTTCTGGATGCAGAAGAATTTAATGTAGCAGATTTATAAGGTTAGATGAGCGCAAAATGCACTCCTACAGCGTTTACAACCTCTACAATCAATTAAAACCCTGATATTGAACACCTGTTAGTGATGGCTGGCTTATCAGGTCTAAAATTATTATATTTTGGTCGTCACTAGGTATCATAATTGTACAATAATAATTTCTGTAGTTAATATTTACTGAATAACGTGCTTTTCAAACGTTTTAACGCATCTTAGTACTAAACTACTAAACTTGAATTTTCTGGATGCAGAAGAATTTAATGTAGCAGATTTACAAGGCTAGATGAGCGCCAAATGCACTCACTCCTACAGCGTTTACAACCTCTACAATCAATTAAAAGCCTGTTATTGAGCACCTGTTAGTGATGGCAGGCTTACCAGGTCTAAAATTATTATATTTTGGTCACACTAGGTATCATAGTAGTACAATAATTATTTCTGTCGTTAATATTTACTGAATAACGTGCTTTTCAAACGTTTTAACGCATCTTATTACTAAACTACCAAACTTGAAATTTCTGGATGCAGAAGAATTTAATGTAGCAGATTTATAAAGCTAGATGGGCACGAAATGCACTCCTACAGCGTTTACAACCTCTACAATCAATTAAAAGCCTGTTATTGAGCACCTGTTAGTGATGGCAGGCTTACCAGGTCGAAAATTATTATATTTTGGTCTCACTAGGTATCATAGTAGTACAATAATTATATCTGTAGTTAATATTTACTGAATAACGTGCTTTTCAAACATTTTAAAGCACCTTAGTGCTAATCTTCTAAACTTGAATTTTCTGGATGCAGAAGAATTTAATGTAGCAGATTTATAAGGCTAGATGAGCTCCAAATGCACTCCTACAGCGTTTACAACCTCTACAATCAATTGAACACCAGTTATTGAGCACCTGTTAGTGATGGCAGGTTTACCAAGTCTAAAATTATTATATTTTGCTCGTCACTAGGTATCTTAGTAGTACAATAATTATTTCTGTCGTTAATATTTACTGAATAACGTGCTTTTCACACGTTTTAACTCATCTTAGTACTAAACTACTAAACTTGAATTTTCTGGATGCAGAAGAATTTAATGTAGCAGATTTATAATGCTAGATGAGCGCCAAATGCACTCCTACAGCGTTTACAACCTCTACAAGCAATTAAAAGCCTGTTATTGAGCACCTGTTAGTGATGGCAGGCTTACCAGGTCTAAAATTATTATATTTTGGTCACACTAGGTATCATAGTAGTACAATAATTATATCTGTAGTTAATATTTACTAAATAACGTGCTTTTCAAATGTTTTAAAGCACCTTAGTAGTAAACTTCTAAACTTGAATTTTCTGGATGCAGAAGAATTTAATGTAGCAGATTTATAATGCTAGATGAGCGCCAAATGCACTCCTACAGCGTTTACAACCTCTACAATCAATTAAAAGCCTGTTATTGAGCACCTGTTAGTGATGGCAGGCTAACCAAGACTAAAATTATTATATTTTGGTCGTCACTAGGTATCATAGTAGTACAATAATTATTTCTGCAGTTAATATTTACTGAATAACGTGCTTTTCAAACGTTTTAACGCATCTTAGTACTAAACTTCTAAACTTGAATTTTCTGGATGCAGAAGAATTTAATGTAGCAGATTTATAAGGTTAGATGAGCGCCAAATGCACTCCTACAGCGTTTACAACCTCTACAATCAATTGAAAGCCTGTTATTGAGCACCTGTTAGTGATGGCAGGCTTACCAGGTCTAAAATTATTATATTTTGGTCTCACTAGGTATCATAGTAGTACAATAATTATATCTGTAGTTAATATTTACTGAATAACGTGCTTTTCAAACATTTTAAAGCACCTTAGTGCTAATCTTCTAAACTTGAATTTTCTGGATGCAGAAGAATTTAATGTAGCAGATTTATAAGGCTAGATGAGCTCCAAATGCACTCCTACAGCGTTTACAACCTCTACAATCAATTGAACACCAGTTATTGAGCACCTGTTAGTGATGGCAGGTTTACCAAGTCTAAAATTAGTATATTTTGGTCGTCACTGGGTATCGTAGTAGTACAATAATTATTTCTGTCGTTAATATTTACTGAATAACGTGCTTTTCACACGTTTTAACTCATCTTAGTACTAAACTACTAAACTTAAATTTTCTGGATGCAGAAGAATTTAATGTAGCAGATTTATAATGCTAGATGAGCGCCAAATGCACTCCTACAGCGTTTACAACCTCTACAAGCAATTAAAAGCCTGTTATTGAGCACCTGTTAGTGATGGCAGGCTTACCAGGTCTAAAATTATAATATTTTGGTCACACTAGGTATCATAGTAGTACAATAATTATTTCTGTCGTTAATATTTACTGAATAACCTGCTTTTCAAACGTTTTAACGCATCTTATTACTAAACTACCAAACTTGAATTTTCTGGATGCAGAAGAATTTAATGTAGCAGATTTATAAAGCTAGATGGGCACCAAATGCACTCCTACAGCGTTTACAACCTCTACAATCAATTAAAAGCCTGTTATTGAGCACCTGTTAGTGATGGCAGGCTAACCAAGACTAAAATTATTATATTTTGGTCGTCACTAGGTATCATAGTAGTACAATAATTATTTCTGCAGTTAATATTTACTGAATAACGTGCTTTTCAAACGTTTTAACGCATCTTAGTACTAAACTTCTAAACTTGAATTTTCTGGATGCAGAAGAATTTAATGTAGCAGATTTATAAGGTTAGATGAGCGCCAAATGCACTCCTACAGCGTTTACAACCTCTACAATCAATTAAAAGCCTGTTATTGAGCACCTGTTAGTGATGGCAGGCTTACCAGGTCTAAAATTATTATATTTTGGTCTCACTAGGTATCATAGTAGTACAATAATTATATCTGTAGTTAATATTTACTGAATAACGTGCTTTTCAAACATTTTAAAGCACCTTAGTGCTAATCTTCTAAACTTGAATTTTCTGGATGCAGAAGAATTTAATGTAGCAGATTTATAAGGCTAGATGAGCTCCAAATGCACTCCTACAGCGTTTACAACCTCTACAATCAATTGAACACCAGTTATTGAGCACCTGTTAGTGATGGCAGGTTTACCAAGTCTAAAATTAGTATATTTTGGTCGTCACTAGGTATCGTAGTAGTACAATAATTATTTCTGTCGTTAATATTTACTGAATAACGTGCTTTTCACACGTTTTAACTCATCTTAGTACTAAACTACTAAACTTGAATTTTCTGGATGCAGAAGAATTTAATATAGCAGATTTATAATGCTAGATGAGCGCCAAATGCACTCCTACAGCGTTTACAACCTCTACAAGCAATTAAAAGCCTGTTATTGAGCACCTGTTAGTGATGGCAGGCTTACCAGGTCTAAAATTATAATATTTTGGTCACACTAGGTATCATAGTAGTACAATAATTATTTCTGTCGTTAATATTTACTGAATAACCTGCTTTTCAAACGTTTTAAAACATCTTATTACTAAACTACCAAACTTGAATTTTCTGGATGCAGAAGAATTTAATGTAGCAGATTTATAAAGCTAGATGGGCACCAAATGCACTCCTACAGCGTTTACAACCTCTACAATCAATTAAAAGCCTGTTATTGAGCACCTGTTAGTGATGGCAGGCTTACCAGGTCTAAAATTATTATATTTTGGTCACACTAGGTATCATAGTAGTACAATAATTATTTCTGTCGTTAATATTTACTGAATAACCTGCTTTTCAAACGTTTTAACGCATCTTATTACTAAACTACCAAACTTGAATTTTCTGGATGCAGAAGAATTTAATGTAGCAGATTTATAAAGCTAGATGGGCACCAAATGCACTCCTACAGCGTTTACAACCTCTACAATCAATTAAAAGCCTGTTATTGAGCACCTGTTAGTGATGGCAGGCTTACCAGGTCGAAAATTATTATATTTTGGTCTCACTAGGTATCATAGTAGTACAATAATTATATCTGTAGTTAATATTTACTGAATAACCTGCTTTTCAAACGTTTTAACGCATCTTATTACTAAACTACCAAACTTGAATTTTCTGGATGCAGAAGAATTTAATGTAGCAGATTTATAAAGCTAGATGGGCGCCAAATGCACTCCTACAGCGTTTACAACCTCTACAATCAATTAAAAGCCTGTTATTGAGCACCTGTTAGTGATGGCAGGCTTACCAGGTCTAAAATTATTATATTTTGGTCACACTAGGTATCATAGTAGTACAATAATTATTTCTGTCGTTAATATTTACTGAATAACCTGCTTTTCAAACGTTTTAACGCATCTTATTACTAAACTACCAAACTTGAATTTTCTGGATGCAGAAGAATTTAATGTAGCAGATTTATAAAGCTAGATGGGCACCAAATGCACTCCTACAGCGTTTACAACCTCTACAATCAATTAAAAGCCTGTTATTGAGCACCTGTTAGTGATGGCAGGCTAACCAAGACTAAAATTATTATATTTTGGTCGTCACTAGGTATCATAGTAGTACAATAATTATTTCTGCAGTTAATATTTACTGAATAACGTGCTTTTCAAACGTTTTAACGCATCTTAGTACTAAACTTCTAAACTTGAATTTTCTGGATGCAGAAGAATTTAATGTAGCAGATTTATAAGGTTAGATGAGCGCCAAATGCACTCCTACAGCGTTTACAACCTCTACAATCAATTAAAAGCCTGTTATTGAGCACCTGTTAGTGATGGCAGGCTTACCAGGTCTAAAATTATTATATTTTGGTCTCACTAGGTATCATAGTAGTACAATAATTATATCTGTAGTTAATATTTACTGAATAACGTGCTTTTCAAACATTTTAAAGCACCTTAGTGCTAATCTTCTAAACTTGAATTTTCTGGATGCAGAAGAATTTAATGTAGCAGATTTATAAGGCTAGATGAGCTCCAAATGCACTCCTACAGCGTTTACAACCTCTACAATCAATTGAACACCAGTTATTGAGCACCTGTTAGTGATGGCAGGTTTACCAAGTCTAAAATTAGTATATTTTGGTCGTCACTAGGTATCGTAGTAGTACAATAATTATTTCTGTCGTTAATATTTACTGAATAACGTGCTTTTCACACGTTTTAACTCATCTTAGTACTAAACTACTAAACTTGAATTTTCTGGATGCAGAAGAATTTAATATAGCAGATTTATAATGCTAGATGAGCGCCAAATGCACTCCTACAGCGTTTACAACCTCTACAAGCAATTAAAAGCCTGTTATTGAGCACCTGTTAGTGATGGCAGGCTTACCAGGTCTAAAATTATAATATTTTGGTCACACTAGGTATCATAGTAGTACAATAATTATTTCTGTCGTTAATATTTACTGAATAACCTGCTTTTCAAACGTTTTAACGCATCTTATTACTAAACTACCAAACTTGAATTTTCTGGATGCAGAAGAATTTAATGTAGCAGATTTATAAAGCTAGATGGGCACCAAATGCACTCCTACAGCGTTTACAACCTCTACAATCAATTAAAAGCCTGTTATTGAGCACCTGTTAGTGATGGCAGGCTTACCAGGTCTAAAATTATTATATTTTGGTCACACTAGGTATCATAGTAGTACAATAATTATTTCTGTCGTTAATATTTACTGAATAACCTGCTTTTCAAACGTTTTAACGCATCTTATTACTAAACTACCAAACTTGAATTTTCTGGATGCAGAAGAATTTAATGTAGCAGATTTATAAAGCTAGATGGGCACCAAATGCACTCCTACAGCGTTTACAACCTCTACAATCAATTAAAAGCCTGTTATTGAGCACCTGTTAGTGATGGCAGGCTTACCAGGTCGAAAATTATTATATTTTGGTCTCACTAGGTATCATAGTAGTACAATAATTATATCTGTAGTTAATATTTACTGAATAACGTGCTTTTCAAACATTTTAAAGCACCTTAGTACTAATCTTCTAAACTTGAATTTTCTGGATGCAGAAGAATTTAATGTAGCAGATTTATAAGGCTAGATGAGCTCCAAATGCACTCCTACAGCGTTTAGAACCTCTACAATCAATTGAACACCTGTTATTGAGCACCTGTTAGTGATGGCAGGTTTACCAAGTCTAAAATTAGTATATTTTGGTCGTCACTAGGTATCGTAGTAGTACAATAATTATTTCTGTCGTTAATATTTACTGAATAACGTGCTTTTCACACGTTTTAACGCATCTTAGTACTAAACTACTAAACTTGAATTTTCTGGACGCAGAAGAATTTAATGTAGCAGATTTATAATGCTAGATGAGCGCCAAATGCACTCCTACAGCGTTTACAACCTCTACAAGCAATTAAAAGCCTGTTATTGAGCACCTGTTAGTGATGGCAGGCTTACCAGGTCTAAAATTATTATATTTTGGTCACACTAGGTATCATAGTAGTACAATAATTATATCTGTAGTTAATATTTACTAAATAACGTGCTTTTCAAACGTTTTAAAGCACTTTAGTAGTAAACTTCTAAACTTGAATTTTCTGGATGCAGAAGAATTTAATGTAGCAGATTTATAATGCTAGATGAGCGCCAAATGCACTCCTACAGCGTTTACAAACTCTACAATCAATTAATAGCCTGTTATTGAGCACCTGTTAGTGATGGCAGGCTAACCAAGACTAAAATTATTATATTTTGGTCGTCACTAGGTATCATAGTAGTACAATAATTATTTCTGCAGTTAATATTTACTGAATAACGTGCTTTTCAAACGTTTTAACGCATCTTAGTACTAAACTTCTAAACTTGAATTTTCTGGATGCAGAAGAATTTAATGTAGCAGATTTATAAGGTTAGATGAGCGCCAAATGCACTCCTACAGCGTTTACAACCTCTACAATCAACTAAAAGCCTGTTATTGAGCACCTGTTAGTGATGGCAGGCTTACCAGGTCTAAAATTATTATATTTTGGTCTCACTAGGTATCATAGTAGTACAATAATTATATCTGTAGTTAATATTTACTGAATAACGTGCTTTTCAAACATTTTAAAGCACCTTAGTGCTAATCTTCTAAACTTGAATTTTCTGGATGCAGAAGAATTTAATGTAGCAGATTTATAAGGCTAGATGAGCTCCAAATGCACTCCTACAGCGTTTACAACCTCTACAATCAATTGAACACCAGTTATTGAGCACCTGTTAGTGATGGCAGGTTTACCAAGTCTAAAATTAGTATATTTTGGTCGTCACTAGGTATCGTAGTAGTACAATAATTATTTCTGTCGTTAATATTTACTGAATAACGTGCTTTTCACACGTTTTAACTCATCTTAGTACTAAACTACTAAACTTGAATTTTCTGGATGCAGAAGAAAATAATGTAGCAGATTTATAATGCTAGATGAGCGCCAAATGCACTCCTACAGCGTTTACAACCTCTACAAGCAATTAAAAGCCTGTTATTGAGCACCTGTTAGTGATGGCAGGCTTACCAGGTCTAAAATTATTATATTTTGGTCACACTAGGTATCATAGTAGTACAATAATTATTTCTGTCGTTAATATTTACTGAATAACCTGCTTTTCAAACGTTTTAACGCATCTTATTACTAAACTACCAAACTTGAATTTTCTGGATGCAGAAGAATTTAATGTAGCAGATTTATAAAGCTAGATGGGCACCAAATGCACTCCTACAGCGTTTACAACCTCTACAATCAATTAAAAGCCTGTTATTGAGCACCTGTTAGTGATGGCAGGCTTACCAGGTCTAAAATTATTATATTTTGGTCACACTAGGTATCATAGTAGTACAATAATTATTTCTGTCGTTAATATTTACTGAATAACCTGCTTTTCAAACGTTTTAACGCATCTTATTACTAAACTACCAAACTTGAATTTTCTGGATGCAGAAGAATTTAATGTAGCAGATTTATAAAGCTAGATGGGCACCAAATGCACTCCTACAGCGTTTACAACCTCTACAATCAATTAAAAGCCTGTTATTGAGCACCTGTTAGTGATGGCAGGCTTACCAGGTAGAAAATTATTATATTTTGGTCTCACTAGGTATCATAGTAGTACAATAATTATATCTGTAGTTAATATTTACTGAATAACGTGCTTTTCAAACATTTTAAAGCACCTTAGTACTAATCTTCTAAACTTGAATTTTCTGGATGCAGAAGAATTTAATGTAGCAGATTTATAAGGCTAGATGAGCTCCAAATGCACTCCTACAGCGTTTAGAACCTCTACAATCAATTGAACACCTGTTATTGAGCACCTGTTAGTGATGGCAGGTTTACCAAGTCTAAAATTAGTATATTTTGGTCACACTAGGTATCATAGTAGTACAATAATTATATCTGTAGTTAATATTTACTAAATAACGTGCTTTTCAAACGTTTTAAAGCACTTTAGTAGTAAACTTCTAAACTTGAATTTTCTGGATGCAGAAGAATTTAATGTAGCAGATTTATAATGCTAGATGAGCGCCAAATGCACTCCTACAGCGTTTACAACCTCTACAATCAATTAAAAGCCTGTTATTGAGCACCTGTTAGTGATGGCAGGCTAACCAAGACTAAAATTATTATATTTTGGTCGTCACTAGGTATCATAGTAGTACAATAATTATTTCTGCAGTTAATATTTACTGAATAACGTGCTTTTCAAACGTTTTAACGCATCTTAGTACTAAACTTCTAAACTTGAATTTTCTGGATGCAGAAGAATTTAATGTAGCAGATTTATAAGGTTAGATGAGCGCCAAATGCACTCCTACAGCGTTTACAACCTCTACAATCAATTAAAAGCCTGTTATTGAGCACCTGTTAGTGATGGCAGGCTTACCAGGTCTAAAATTATTATATTTTTGTCGTCACTAGGTATCATAGTAGTACAATAATTATTTCTGTAGTTATTATTTACTGAATAACGTGCTTTTCAAACGTTTTAACGCATCTTAGTACTAAACTAGTAAACTTGAATTTTCTGGATGCAGAAGAATTTAGTGTAGCAGATTTATAAGGCTAGATGAGCGACAAATGCACTCCTACAGCGTTTACAACCTCTACAATCAATTAAAACCCTGATATTGAACACCTGTTAGTGATGGCAGGCTTACCATGTCTAAAATTATTATATTTTGGTCGTCACTAGGTATCATAATTGTACAATAATAATTTCTGTAGTTAATATTTACTGAATAACGTGCTTTTCAAACGTTTTAACGCATCTTAGTACTAAACTTCTAAACTTGAACTTTCTGGATGCAGAAGAATTTAATGTAGCAGATTTATAAGGTTAGATGAGCGCCAAATGCACTCCTACAGCGTTTACAACCTCTACAATCAATTAAAACCCTGATATTGAACACCTGTTAGTGATGGCTGGCTTATCAGGTCTAAAATTATTATATTTTGGTCGTCACTAGGTATCATAATTGTACAATAATAATTTCTGTAGTTAATATTTACTGAATAACGTGCTTTTCAAACGTTTTAACGCATCTTAGTACTAAACTTCTAAACTTGAATTTTCTGGATGCAGAAGAATCTAATGTAGCAGATTTACAAGGTTATATGAGCGCCAAATGCACTCCTACAGCGTTTACAACCTCTACAATCAATTAAAAGCCTGTTATTGAGCACCTGTTAGTGATGGCAGGCTTACCAGGTCTAAAATTATTATATTTTGGTCACACTAGGTATCATAGTAGTACAATAATTATTTCTGTCGTTAATATTTACTGAATAACGTGCTTTTCAAACGTTTTAACGCATCTTATTACTAAACTACCAAACTTGAATTTTCTGGATGCAGAAGAATTTAATGTAGCAGATTTATAAAGCTAGATGGGCACCAAATGCACTCCTACAGCGTTTACAACCTCTACAATCAATTAAAAGCCTGTTATTGAGCACCTGTTAGTGATGGCAGGCTTACCAGGTCGAAAATTATTATATTTTGGTCTCACTAGGTATCATAGTAGTACAATAATTATATCTGTAGTTAATATTTACTGAATAACGTGCTTTTCAAACATTTTAAAGCACCTTAGTACTGATCTTCTAAACTTGAATTTTCTGGATGCAGAAGAATTTAATGTAGCAGATTTATAAGGCTAGATGAGCTCCAAATGCACTCCTACAGCGTTTACAACCTCTACAATCAATTGAACACCTGTTATTGAGCACCTGTTAGTGATGGCAGGCTAACCAAGACTAAAATTATTATATTTTGGTCGTCACTAGGTATCATAGTAGTACAATAATTATTTCTGTAGTTATTATTTACTGAATAACGTGCTTTTCAAACGTTTTAACGCATCTTAGTACTAAACTAGTAAACTTGAATTTTCTGGATGCAGAAGAATTTAGTGTAGCAGATTTATAAGGCTAGATGAGCGCCAAATGCACTCCTACAGCGTTTACAACCTCTACAATCAATTAAAACCCTGATATTGAACACCTGTTAGTGATGGCAGGCTTACCAGGTCTAAAATTATTATATTTTGGTCGTCACTAGGTATCATAATTGTACAATAATAATTTCTGTAGTTAATATTTACTGAATAACGTGCTTTTCAAACGTTTTAACGCATCTTAGTACTAAACTTCCTAAACTTGAATTTTCTGGATGCAGAAGAATTTAATGTAGCAGGATTTATAAGGTTAGATGAGCGCCAAATGCACTCCTACAGCGTTTACAACCTCTACAATCAATTAAAACCCTGATATTGAACACCTGTTAGTGATGGCTGGCTTACCAGGTCTAAAATTATTATATTCTGGTCGTCACTAGGTATCATAATTGTACAATAATAATTTCTGTAGTTAATATTACTGAATAACGTGCTTTCAAACGTTTAACGCATCTTAGTACTAAACTTCTAAACTTGAATTTCTGGATGCAGAAGAATTTAATGTAGCAGATTTACAAGGCTAGATGAGCGCCAAATGCACTCCTACAGCGTTTACAACCTCTACAATCAATTAAAAGCCTGTTATTGAGCACCTGTTAGTGATGGCAGGCTTACCAGGTCTAAAATTATTATATTTTGGTCACACTAGGTATCATAGTAGTACAATAATAATATCTGTAGTTTTATTTACTAAATAACGTGCTTTTCAAACGTTTAAAGCACCTTAGTAGTAAACTTCTAAACTTGAATTTTCTGGATGCAGAAGAATTCAATGTAGCAGATTTATAATGCTAGATGAGCGCAAATGCACTCCTACAGCGTTTACAACCTCTACAATCAATTAAAAGCCTGTTATTGAGCACCTGTTAGTGATGGCAGGCTAACCAAGACTAAAATTATTATATTTTGGTCGTCACTAGGTATCATAGTAGTACAATAATTATTTCTGCAGTTAATATTTACTGAATAACGTGCTTTTCAAACGTTTTAACGCATCTTAGTACTAAACTTCTAAACTTGAATTTTCTGGATGCAGAATAATTTAATGTAGCAGATTTGTAATGCTAGATGAGCGCCAAATGCACTCCTACAGCGTTTACAACCTCTACAATCAATTAAAAGCCTGTTATTGAGCACCTGTTAGTGATGGCAGGCTAACCAAGACTAAAATTATTATATTTTGGTCGTCACTAGGTATCATAGTAGTACAATAATTATTTCTGCAGTTAATATTTACTGAATAACGTGCTTTTCAAACGTTTTAACGCATCTTAGTACTAAACTTCTAAACTTGAATTTTCTGGATGCAGAGAATTTAATGTAGCAGATTTATAAGGTTAGATGAGCGCCAAATGCACTCCTACAGCGTTTACAACCTCTACAATCAATTAAAAGCCTGTTATTGAACACCTGTTAGTGATGGCAGGCTTACCAGGTCTAAAATTATTATATTTTGGTCGTCACTAGGTATCATAGTAGTACAATAATTATATCTGTAGTTAATATTTACTAAATAACGTGCTTTTCAAACATTTTAAAGCACCTTAGTACTAAACTTCTAAACTTGAATCTTCTGGATGCAGAAGAATTTAATGTAGCAAATTTATAAGGCTAGATGAGCGCCAAATGCACTCCTACAGCGTTTACAACCTCTACAATCAATTGAAAACCTGTTATTGAGCACCTGTTAGTGATGGCAGGCTTACCAGGTCTAAAATTAGTATAGTTTGGTCGTCACTAGGTATCATATTAGTACAATAATTATTTCTGAAGTGAATATTTACTGAATAACGTGCTTTTCAAACGTTTTAACGCATCTTAGTACTAAACTACTAAACTTGAATTTTCTGGATGCAGCAGAATTTAATGTAGCAGATTTATAAGGCTAGATGAGCGCCAGATGCACTCCTACAGCGTTTACAACCTCTACAATCAATTAAAAGCCTGTTATTGAGCACCTGTTAGTGATGGCAGGCTTACCAGGTCTAAAATTATTATATTGTGGTCGTCACTAGGTATCATAGTAGTACAATAATTATTTCTGTCGTTAATATTTACTGAATAACGTGCTTTTCAAACGTTTTAACGCATCTTAGTACTAAACTAGTAAACTTGAATTTTCTGGATGCAGAAGAATTTAGTGTAGCAGATTTATAAGGCTAGATGAGCGCCGAATGCACTCCGACAGCGTTTACAACCTCTACATTAATTAAAAGCCTGTTATTGAACACCTGTTAGTGATGGCAGGCTTACCAGGTCTAAAATTATTATATTCGGTCGTCACTAGGTATCATAGAAGTACAATAATAATTTCTGTAGTTAATATTTACTGGATAACGTGCTTTTCAAACGTTTTAGAGCACCTTAGTACTAAACTTCTAAACTTGAATTTTCTGGATGCAGAAGAATTTAATGTAGCAGGTTTATAAGGCTAGATGAGCGCCGAATGCACCTCCGACAGCGTTTACAACCTCTACAATCAATTAAAAGCCTGTTATTGAGCACCTGTTAGTGATGGCAGGCTAACCAAGACTAAAATTATTATATTTTGGTCGTCACTAGGTATCATAGTAGTACAATAATTATTTCTGCAGTTAATATTTACTGAATAACGTGCTTTTCAAACGTTTTAACGCATCTTAGTACTAAACTTCTAAACTTGAATTTTCTGGATGCAGAAGAATTTAATGTAGCAGATTTATAAGGTTAGATGAGCGCCAAATGCACTCCTACAGCGTTACAACCTCTACAATCAATTAAAAGCCTGTTATTGAGCACCTGTTAGTGATGGCAGGCTTACCAGGTCTAAAATTATTATATTTTGGTCGTCACTAGGTATCATAGTAGTACAATAATTATATGTGTAGTTAATATTTACTGAATAACCGTGCTTTTCAAACATTTTAAAGCACCTTAGTACTAAACTTCTAAACTTGAATCTTCTGGATGCAGAAGAATTTAATGTAGCAGATTTATAAGGCTAGATGTGCGCCAAATGCACTCCTACAGCGTTTACAACCTCTACAATCAATGAAAACCTGTTATTGAGCACCTGTTAGTGATGGCAGGCTTACCAGGTCTAAAATTAGTATAGTTTGGTAGTCACTAGGTATCATATTAGTACAATAATTATTTCTGAAGTTAATATTTACTGACTAACGTGCTTTTCAAACGTTTTAACGCATCTTAGTACTAAACTACTAAACTTGAATTTTCTGGATGCAGCAGAATTTAATGTAGCAGATTTATAAGGCTAGATGAGCGCCAAATGCACTCCTACAGCGTTTACAACCCTCTACAATCAATTAAAAGCCTGTTATTGAGCACCTGTTAGTGATGGCAGCTTACCAGGTCTAAAATTATTATATTGTGGTCGTCACTAGGTATCATAGTAGTACAATAATTATTTCTGTCGTTAATATTTACTGAATAACGTGCTTTTCAAACGTTTTAACGCATCTTAGTACTAAACTAGTAAACTTGAATTTTCTGGATGCAGAAGAATTTAGTGTAGCAGATTTATAAGGCTAGATGAGCGCCGAATGCACTCCGACAGCGTTTACAACCTCTACAATTAATTAAAAGCCTGTTATTGAACACCTGTTAGTGATGGCAGGCTTACCAGGTCTAAAATTATTATATTTTGGTCGTCACTAGGTATCATAATTGTACAATAATAATTTCTGTAGTTAATATTTACTGAATAACGTGCTTTTCAAACGTTTTAACGCATCTTAGTACTAAACTTCTAAACTTGAATTTTCTGGATGCAGAAGAATTTAGTGTAGCAAATTTATAAGGCTAGATGAGCGCCGAATGCACTCCGACAGCGTTTACAACCTCTACAATTAATTAAAAGCCTGTTATTGAACACCTGTTAGTGATGGCAGGCTTACCAGGTCTAAAATTATTATATTGTGGTCGTCACTAGGTATCATAGTAGTACAATAATTATTTCTGTAGTTATTATTTACTGAATAACGTGCTTTTCAAACGTTTTAACGCATCTTAGTACTAAACTAGTAAACTTGAATTTTCTGGATGCAGAAGAATTTAGTGTAGCAGATTTATAAGGCTAGATGAGCGCCAAATGCACTCCTACAGCGTTTACAACCTCTACAATCAATTAAAACCCTGATATTGAACACCTGTTAGTGATGGCAGGCTTACCAGGTCTAAAATTATTATATTTTGGTCGTCACTAGGTATCATAATTGTACAATAATAATTTCTGTAGTTAATATTTACTGAATAACGTGCTTTTCAAACGTTTTAACGCATCTTAGTACTAAACTTCTAAACTTGAATTTTCTGGATGCAGAAGAATTTAATGTAGCAGATTTATAAGGTTAGATGAGCGCCAAATGCCACTCCTACAGCGTTTACAACCTCTACAATCAATTAAAACCCTGATATTGAACACCTGTTAGTAATGGCTGGCTTGCAGGTCTAAAATTATTATATTTTGGTCGTCACTAGGTATCATAATTGTACAATAATAATTTCTGTAGTTAATATTTACTGAATAACGTGCTTTTCAAACGTTTTAACGCATCTTAGTACTAAACTTCTAAACTTGAATTTTCTGGATGCAGAAGAATTTAATGTAGCAGATTTACAAGGCTAGATGAGCGCCAAATGCACTCCTACAGCGTTTACAACCTCTACAATCAATTAAAAGCCTGTTATTGAGCACCTGTTAGTGATGGCAGGCTTACCAGGTCTAAAATTATTATATTTTGGTCACACTAGGTAATCATAGTAGTACAATAATAATATCTGTAGTTTTTATTTACTAAATAACGTGCTTTTCAAACGTTTTAAAGCACCTTAGTAGTAAACTTCGAAACTTGAATTTTCTGGATGCAGAAGAATTTAATGTAGCAGATTTATAATGCTAGATGAGCGCCAAATGCACTCCTACAGCGTTTACAACCTCTACAATCAATTAAAAGCCTGTTATTGAGCACCTGTTAGTGATGGCAGGCTAACCAAGACTAAAATTATTATATTTTTGTCGTCACTAGGTATCATAGTAGTACAATAATTATTTCTGCAGTTAATATTTACTGAATAACGTGATTTTCAAACGTTTTAACGCATCTTAGTACTAAACTTCTAAACTTGAATTTTCTGGATGCAGAATAATTTAATGTAGCAGATTTGTAATGCTAGATGAGCGCCAAATGCACTCCTACAGCGTTTACAACCTCTACAATCAATTAAAAGCCTGTTATTGAGCACCTGTAGTGATGGCAGGCTAACCAAGACTAAAATTATTATATTTTGGTCGTCACTAGGTATCATAGTAGTACAATAATTATTTCTGCAGTAAATATTTACTGAATAACGTGCTTTTCAAACGTTTTAAACTCATCTTAGTACTAAACTTCTAAACTTGAATTTTCTGGATGCAGAAGAATTTAATGTAGCAGATTTATAAGGTTAGATGAGCGCCAAATGCACTCCTACAGCGTTTACAACCTCTACAATCAATTAAAAGCCTGATATTGAACACCTGTTAGTGATGGCAGGCTTACCATGTCCTAAAATTATTATATTTTGGTCGTCACTAGGTATCATAATTGTACAATAATAATTTCTGCAGTTAATATTTACTGAATAACGTGCTTTTCAAACGTTTTAACGCATCTTAGTACTAAACTTCTAACTTGAATTTTCTGGATGCAGAATAATTTAATGTAGCAGATTTGTAATGCTAGATGAGCGCCAAATGCACTCCTACAGCGTTTACAACCTCTACAATCAATTAGAAGCCTGATATTGAACACCTGTTAGTGATGGCAGGCTTACCATGTCTAAAATTATTATATTTTGGTCGTCACTAGGTATCATAGTAGTACAATAATTATTTCTGCAGTTAATATTTACTGAATAACGTGCTTTTCAAACGTTTTAACGCATCTTAGTACTAAACTTCTAAACTTGAATTTTCTGGATGCAGAATAATTTAATGTAGCAGATTTGTAATGCTAGATGAGCGCCAAATGCACTCCTACAGCGTTTACAACCTCTACAATCAATTAAAAGCCTGTTATTGAGCACCTGTTAGTGATGGCAGGCTAACCAAGACTAAAATTATTATATTTTGGTCGTCACTAGGTATCATAGTAGTACAATAATTATTTCTGCAGTTAATATTTACTGAATAACGTGCTTTTCAAACGTTTTAACGCATCTTAGTACTAAACTTCTAAACTTGAATTTTCTGGATGCAGAAGAATTTAATGTAGCAGATTTATAGGTTAGATGAGCGCCAAATGCACTCCTACAGCGTTTACAACCTCTACAATCAATTAAAAGCCTGTTATTGAACACCTGTTAGTGATGGCAGGCTTACCAGGTCTAAAATTATTATATTTGGTCGTCACTAGGTATCATAGTAGTACAATAATTATATCTGTAGTTAATATTTACTAAATAACGTGCTTTTCAAACATTTAAAGCACCTTAGTACTAAACTTCTAAACTTGAATCTTCTGGATGCAGAAGAATTTAATGTAGCAAATTTATAAGGCTAGATGAGCGCCAAATGCACTCCTACAGCGTTTACAACCTCTACAATCAATTGAAAACCTGTTATTGAGCACCTGTTAGTGATGGCAGGCTTACCAGTCTAAAATTAGTATAGTTTGGTCGTCACTAGGTATCATATTAGTACAATAATTATTTCTGAAGTGAATATTTACTGAATAACGTGCTTTTCAAACGTTTAACGCATCTTAGTACTAAACTACTAAACTTGAATTTTCTGGATGCAGCAGAATTTAATGTAGCAGATTTATAAGGCTAGATGAGCGCCAAATGCACTCCTACAGCGTTTACAACCTCTACAATCAATTAAAAGCCTGTTATTGAGCACCTGTTAGTGATGGCAGGCTTACCAGGTCTAAATTATTATATTGTGGTCGTCACTAGGTATCATAGTAGTACAATAATTATTTCTGTCGTTAATATTTACTGAATAACGTGCTTTTCAAACGTTTTAACGCATCTTAGTACTAAACTAGTAAACTTGAATTTTCTGGATGCAGAAGAATTTAGTGTAGCAGATTTATAAGGCTAGATGAGCGCCGAATGCACTCCGACAGCGTTTACAACCTCTACAATTAATTAAAAGCCTGTTATTGAACACCTGTTAGTGATGGCAGGCTTACCAGGTCTAAAATTATTATATTTCGGTCGTCACTAGGTATCATAGAAGTACAATAATAATTTCTGTAGTTAATATTTACTGGATAACGTGCTTTTCAAACGTTTTAGAGCACCTTAGTACTAAACTTCTAAACTTGAATTTTCTGGATGCAGAAGAATTAATGTAGCAGGTTTATAAGGCTAGATGAGCGCCGAATGCACTCCGACAGCGTTTACAACCTCTACAATTAATTAAAAGCCTGTTATTGAACACCTGTTAGTGATGGCAGGCTTACCAGGTCTAAAATTATTATATTTTGGTCGTCACTAGGTATCATAATTGTACAATAATAATTTCTGTAGTTAATATTTACTGAATAACGTGCTTTTCAAACGTTTTAACGCATCTTAGTACTAAACTTCTAAACTTGAATTTTCTGGATGCAGAAGAATTTAGTGTAGCAAATTTATAAGGCTAGATGAGCGCCGAATGCACTCCGACAGCGTTTACAACCTCTACAATTAATTAAAAGCCTGTTATTGAACACCTGTTAGTGATGGCAGGCTTACAGGTCTAAAATTATTATATTGTGGTCGTCACTAGGTATCATAATTGTACAATAATAATTTCTGTAGTTAATATTTACTGAATAACGTGCTTTTCAAACGTTTTAACGCATCTTAGTACTAAACTTCTAAACTTGAATTTTCTGGATGCAGAAGAATTTAGTGTAGCAAATTTATAAGGCTAGATGAGCGCCGAATGCACTCCTACAGCGTTTACAACCTCTACAATCAATTAAAACCCTGATATTGAGCACCTGTTAGTGATGGCAGGCTTACCAGGTCTAAAATTAGTATAGTTTGGTCGTCACTAGGTATCATAATTGTACAATAATAATTTCTGTAGTTAATATTTACTGAATAACGTGCTTTTCAAACGTTTTAACGCATCTTAGTACTAAACTTCTAAACTTGAATTTTCTGGATGCAGAAGAATTTAATGTAGCAGATTTATAAGGTTAGATGAGCGCCAAATGCACTCCTACAGCGTTTACAACCTCTACAATCAATTAAAACCCTGATATTGAACACCTGTTAGTAATGGCTGGCTTGCAGGTCTAAAATTATTATATTTGGTCGTCACTAGGTATCATAATTGTACAATAATAATTTCTGTAGTTAATATTTACTGAATAACGTGCTTTTCAAACGTTTTAACGCATCTTAGTACTAAACTTCTAAACTTGAATTTTCTGGATGCAGAAGAATTTAATGTAGCAGATTTACAAGGCTAGATGAGCGCCAAATGCACTCCTACAGCGTTTACAACCTCTACAATCAATTAAAAGCCTGTTATTGAGCACCTGTTAGTGATGGCAGGCTTACCAGGTCTAAAATTATTATATTTTGGTCACACTAGGTATCATAGTAGTACAATAATAATATCTGTAGTTTTTATTTACTAAATAACGTGCTTTTCAAACGTTTTAAAGCACCTTAGTAGTAAACTTCGAAACTTGAATTTTCTGGATGCAGAAGAATTTAATGTAGCAGATTTATAATGCTAGATGAGCGCCAAATGCACTCCTACAGCGTTTACAACCTCTACAAT